>SMSQ01024733.1:50845-73061 GCA_019453375.1 Ctenoplectra terminalis | reverse complement strand
TTTATAGCAATGAATATTACTTAGTTTGTTATTAAATATAACTTCGTCGATAAAAAATAAACCCGAGTAGCTATTTATCTTAACCGTTTGAGTACGGGAGAATTTTCTTATGCACGTGCTAAAAGTCCGGGATGAAATGCGTAGTATTTTTTTTGGGAAACAATGAAAATGGTTATAATTAACACTAATTGTTATGTAACAAGTAATTTTGATCAACAACTAAATTAAATGAATAAAAACTGCTACTGATATCGCTACAACTGCTCTCAATAAATGCGTAAAGTCTTCGCATTCTCGATACAAAACAAGAAAAGCGCTATCGCGCTGCGCCGTATTTTTGGCATACGACAAGTGAAGCGCGATAGCGCTTCGCCGGACTCAAACGGTTAAACCGGTACAATACAAATTAAATATTCTTTTTATTTATACTATTATACGTTTAGGGGTATAATAGTATATCATAGTTATTATTTATAAAGTTTATCAGTATCTATTTTCTTGCAATTTTCACAAATTTCTATCCTTACAATTCATTGCGTTCCGTGCGTCGGATTTCTATTGATTTTCACTTTTCAGATTTTAAACGAAGTTAGTAAAATAGACGTTACACATTTCATAGATTCCAATGAGAAAAAATACAAAAGTAGTTATAATTGTAATGCCAATAAATGAAAAATACTCTTTCACGTATCATCTTCACGATACAAGAAATATTCTGTTAAAGTAATTGATAAAAATAAATATGTATGCATCATATATCCAATATATAAATGAATATTCAACGCGGATTCCTGGGAAACAATGTTATCAAATTGAATAACCTTTCAAAACTGGGAATCATACAAAAAGGTAGTTGAATTTTGTAAGTAGTTCAGTCTCTTTTTCAGCCTTATTTATTTTCAGTTTTTTATTCATTTTAATACTTTCTTCATTTTCATTCATAGCATCACTTGTATCCATAAGTACTAAACGATTTGACATTATTTACAGTAGTTACAAAAAGTATTTGCACATATCTATGAACGTCGATAAGACGTTCTTTTTTTTTTTATTATTATTAAATTTTACATTTCATTTCTACGATATGAAAATTATCGTATAAAAGTACAATTAAGCGATAGAAAATTTTATCTATTTGAATCTAGTTACAATTACAATCGTGCGTGAATCTTTTTGAAGCTACTTCATACACATACTCCCCTAGAAAGGCACGAAACTTACAATTTTCTCTCTAATTTGATACACATTCTATCATATTAGCCTTTCATGATATATTACTCCTCGTATTAATGTTCATTTCTCATTGATCATTTTCAATTTATTCACTTCCCTAAATCAAAATTTATACCCATGCCGTCATTTACCTTTCTTCAATTTTCTTCCTTTCAGTATCCTTGATATATGTGCACCTTTTTTAGTATCATTCTCAGTTATTCCTCATTTTCTGACGTTCGCAATGTTCCTTACGCTGCTTGGCTGCGTTCATTTCATTATTCGTCGTGTCGTTCGTCTGTTCTATTGCTTCATATTTTTATCATATTGTTAATTATTCCCTAGTTCCCTTGGTCTTCATTGTTTTCCTTGGGCATACCTGTACGCGCGCGGTACACAAAGGCAGTAAGAAAGTAACCAAGAAACGCGTACAAATCGAACAATAGTTCTGGCGCAAAAGAGTTAACGCGTTTCATACAATGTATAGGGAGCGCAGAAGAAGAAAAAATGCGAGTTTCTTCACGCATCTTTTGAAATAGCTGCACCTGCAATCGTTCTATGTAGAAGTTACGCCACTGGCTTCCCTCCAGTTCGCTCTTTTATTTTTATTCCCCTGTCGTTTCCTCTCTTTCTCTCCCACCTCGCCGCGTACGTCGTGTTCTATTCTTTCTTCGCATTTTTCTTCACATTTTCACCGGAAAGAACATTGTCATTTCTCGCTCTTTCTTGATAGTTCTCCCTCATCTCCTCTAGGCTCTTCGTCCGCCTACGTTGAAGGCGAGTTCCTTCTTCGGCGGTACCAAGAACTCTCCAAGCTCAAAGACTCGCGTTGCGCTCACATATTTTCACATATATGCTTTACCTTCCTTCTTCGTTTGTTCGGCCGTCCTTTTCGCGACTCACCTTTCGTTTCCCTTCTTCGGTTTTTCCTCGTTCATCTGCGGTTCCTTCCATCTAAATTTCTTTGGTCTTCTTCGTCTTGTTGAGATCTATTCTTGATACTTTTGTTCTTATTGATTAATGTTAAGGAAAGTGGTATAAAATTTCGTAATATGGAGGTATTCGTGTGGTTTACCGTATAATGTTCTTTATTTAAATTCCTTTAAAAAAGCTTTCTGATTTCTAGAAAAACGAAATTACAACGTAAACTTAAAACAATATGTTATTTGTATTAAATTATAAGATCCAAATAAAGCACGAGGGTGACCATAGGAGAGCCAAGTTCTTAATTAGTTTTAAATGTTTAAAGTCGAAACAATGTTGACAGCTGGTTAGAAAATAGATCGTTAATATGATACTTTATAAAATATCGATTTTTCTAATTTTTTGTAATAAATTTGAACCTACCTAAAATTTATAAATCTAATTTTAGTATAATAATTAGTACACGATACTGGTTTTTATGATAAATTCTTGACAACTAATTTGAGATAATTATTTGAAGTTAAAAGAAATGTAGAGACACTTTGATATAAAATTTGCGAATTCGTGTATTATAATAGTATTCGTTTGCGATAAACGTACAATGAATTCTTTCTTTTAGCGGTTATTGACTTGTAATCAATAAAACGATATAACTGTTCTCTGTGTGAAAAAATTGTACGATTATTCTTCGTATTGTTGTTAAAAAAAATATGTTTGTTCAGAAAAGCCAGTTACTCGTTATCGAATCGAAAATTAATATGTATTTTTGTCCACGAATAATTATAATTTTGTTTTTACTAAATAATTTAATCTTTTACGAAAACACTTCGGTTACTATATCCATGTTAGTATTGTTGAAAACGCTTTGTCATTTTTTTTTAAATAGCAATCAACTTTTTAATATACAGTGTTCCAACATACTTCGATAAAAATTTGAAAAACTTATATAATAAATATTAAATTATCGTTAGTGTTTATATTACATTGGTAATAGTTTTGCTTCAAAATTCATACTAATTTTCTTCGGGTAATATTTATAGAATGATATTGAAGCACAGAAGCAATGTAATTTGCAAGAAATATTTTTAAACAAACAACAATTAAAACGTTTAAATAATAAAACAAATAGCACATCTTACCCCTGAATTCTTGAACGATACAGGAGTTCGGAAAACCTCGTTCGGATACCTCTCGTAATAGAAAATTCACCTAGAATTGTTGACACTCCATAAACCTGACTGTAGAATAGCTTAGGACGAACTAGAATATTTTTTACATTATATGTATCTTATTGCTGTAGTTTGCAAATAAAATAAGTTAAATAAATGAAAATGTTTATAACGCATATCCGAGCGAGAGTTTGTTGCACGTCTATCGTCCAAGGGTTTGTATTTTTTGATCAAATTTGCGGATTCGCTATAATTTATATTTTGTGTTTAATGTGTGATAAAAATATTTCGTATGTTTCATAGAAATAAAAATAGACAAGAATTTGTTCAAGCATGCAGTTAGAAACTGATGATAATCAAACTTTTTATGAAATTATTTTAAAAACTTCATTTACACAAATAATTAGTATTCCTGTAACGAATAATACAGTTCGTAACAAGTTTTACGATAAAGGGGAATATTACAAAAGTCATACGTTAGCTGGTTTTACTTTTTTTTTGCCGTATAATGCAGCAAAATGTCAAATATTCATTAGATATATATTGCAAAATATGAAAGAATAATGATACCGTTACAACTTAACTTTTTGATTACAAAAAGCGTATATATACGCTGTGTAAATTTTTTCTAGCTATAATATCATCTACTGTGTTACTAAATTAATTTAATTAGATAATGGTATTGCTATGTCAGTTTCTAACTGACTATTTATATTTACTTATGTGAACAAAATTTACATTTTTGTTAATGGACATAACGTTTTATGACAGTCATAGCAACTGACCCACAAATATTGCGCCGTACACTTTGATGGTTTCGTGCGACAGTGTCCCACTGTAAAAGGGTTAAATACAATATCCGGTTTGAATAAATAGTCTACACATAAGCGAGAAACAAATGACAAACGTTCGTCATTTGGCTGTTAGTGATTGGCGGTGAAATGATGAATTTTCGTCACCCGATCGGATATGTGTTAAGAAAACCACATGCAAGAAAAAATACATACCATAAAAATATCTGATGAGTTGTAAAGTGAATTTGCTACAATGCAAAGGTGATTTACAGTGTCACAGAAATTAAAATTCGAATTATGATAATAAGCGTAAAAAGATTGTATCGTCCTGAATGATTTTGCCAAGGCATAAAATTTAATTTTCCTTAATAATTACGAAAAGCAGATAATGCTGTTAATCAGTTTGAGGGTGAAAAACAGATCATAAGTAGATCCATGCTTCAATTCGCTTCGTATTAAGCAAACTCGCGATGAGCTTTTAATCATAATCGCGATAGATATGTCATTTTGTTGTTATCACTTGTACGAGCAAAAATCTATGCTGCATTCTTTCTAGTACTCGCTTGTACTTTACGTGACGAGCCGAACAGATACTTCAAGCATGGTCTATCCATCCGAGTACAATATATCGGGTCTGGTAATAATTAATGTCGTTTTCTAATACATTTTTTAAAACTAATTTATTTAAACAAAACAAAAGAATTTAATCAACGATATAGTTGCCGTTGTTTTCAACTACTTGTGCCCAACATCGCTCGGGTAACCTCTTAGAAGTTTCCCTGAAGTTTAAGAGTATGTAGATTTTTAAATTGTACAAAAAATACTGTCTGTCAATATAAAATGTTAAAAATAAAAATTACACGCTTATTTTTACTATTGTCCCTAACTGTTCGGTTGAGTCATAAGTAATGTCATTTTTTCTATGCACTATTTTTGCACTCCATTGCCAATTGTACAATTTGCCGATTTGTCTGAATAGTAATGAATTCTAATTCGTTGTTCAGATAAAAATGTCATTAGTCATAGGATTAATACATTACTGATATTTCTGCCCGATTAAGTTAATATCGTCAGCGAAAATGAATTTAGAGAAAGTAATACCACGGTTATGGCGACGAACAATATTTGCGTTGTATATGACAGTAGACGTTAGAAAATGTCAACGAGGATTAAAAACATTTAAAAATGAAAATTTTTATTTCAATGATAAACCTCATTGTGGACGTTCATCAGGCTTAGAAGCTATTCAAGAGAAGCGTGCATACCAATGGAAAAATGTATCCAATGCAGGATCATATATTGTAATAAATGAACGTTTTTTTTTCTTATTAAAAAAGTCTTTTAACACTTAAACAAGAAACAACATTATTTATTATTTAATCCAGTAATAATAATAGTGGTTTAAACTTATTAATTGGGAATTTGAATTTTTTATTATATTTTTGGTCTTTCGTGAAAAATTGTATGATTTAGAATTGTCCGATTCTTGTGCCGAACTTTCAATTGCGGTTGGCGAAAATGTAACGAGTACCTGAGTACCAGAGATTTTTATTTGGCCAGCAAAGCGTACGATAAACACAGTGTTCCGTAAAATTGCTATTTTTTCCCCTCACGTGGCAGACACGCATGGAGTCGTGCCCGATCCATTGACACGACTTGGTTTCCTCTGCAATGCAAAGAAGTGTGTATACGAACGACAAACGTCGTGACGAAATATAGGCGCGGTGGAGTTATAATACCGACTACCGTTATTTCTCATTCTTTTGCCTCCTTTCTCTCCTCCTCTCTCCTCTGCTTTCCTCTGCTTTCCTTTCTTTCCTCCACCGCCATTAAACCTAAAGATCTCCTTTATGACCGGCTCGACGCCTTCGTGGTGTTAAATATTTTTGCGATGTTCGATTCTTGTTCTTCCCTTTTCTCTCGAGCTTCTTATTGTATTGAAAAGGACAGGATGTTTTGGAAATTCTACTTGTCTGTTAACTGTTGTTTCAGGTATCTTTCTCTTCTTTGAAAGTCGTGATTGTTCACGAAAATCTGGTTACTTCTTCGTATTCCAAATAGCATAATATAAAATGCGAAATCAATTGGGTGTCGTTCTTAAAAGAATTTAGCGATTAAAATAGTTTTTACCAAATAAAAGACATAAGAACGAAGAGCTGTTTCAAACGATTGCATGTTGAGGGAAAAATTAATGTCTATTAATACGTACGAAGACAAATTTTTACGTAATATACTTAGCTATAAAAAAAAAACATATGGAACGTTGAATAATTTTATTTTTCTAGATAACTGCTTCTTAGTATAAAACTTATACGCTTATTCCCGTGTTCTTCGAGCTATTGCATTCCCTCGGAAATATTTTTCTGGCATTTCTTCAAGATATTCATTCGTAGCAATTTCCAATTCGTTATTTTTTCTAATTTTTAAACTAGACTGCAAAATGGATGTCGCAGCTCGATAAATCTATATTCTTGATAATAGAATATTTGAACTACGTGCGCTTTCTGTACTCTACAGTTGTGGTGCAAGAGCAAATGTAAAGTTGCACACAAATTTTAAAGCTTACTGTATTTAAATATTATATGATATAATATTCTACTACTAATAATATTAATAGAAATGGTACAGCTAATATCCATTTCATTTATAAATGTATCGTCAGATAATATACAAAGATATGACGACATCATTTTAGAGCAGTATTTTTATTTACTACTTTTGAAATCTCACAAACATGAAAAATATCTTAAACCGTGACATCAGTTAAGATCACAAAATTGTTTAACATACAATCTACAAATGCATCGCAGATAAGATATGAAATATAGTTTCATGACTTTGCTACATCATTTGCAATACCCTGGGCTCAACTAATTTGCATCCGGTGTATCGTGTATAAACGCAATTCATGGCACATTAAAAAAAAACAGATGATTCTTGATTCAAAAATAAATAACATAAAATAAACTCACGATAAATTCTATCTTTAACTTCGATGTTTATCAAGTTTAATAATTTTATATGCCAATAACATATACAGTTTATTAATAAAAAAATGTTTCGATCTAATATAGTATTATATAAAAAGAGTAACATTTTATTGCATTAACTAATATGAAATTTGATATACATGCACAGTTGCGCGAAACGAATATCATATATTTTAAAAACGTTTAAAAATAAAATTTTTTGCTCCGTGTTAAACATTTTTTATCTTACAAAAATGTATAGAATTCTGGTACGATTTATCCGATATAATAATAATAATCAACGAATGGGTATCTTTTTTAACTGGAAACGGTGAAATATCTCGATACGAACAGAAGTTGTTTGGTACGACAAGAAAGATAAAGCGATATAAATAATTTTTTCGTGGGTAGAAATAGTATTAAAGTAGATTTCAAGATCAAGTCAATTTTTGTTTTTCTTCTATAGTTTTATTTTCCATGATTAAAGAGTACCAGATATAAATTACCAATAATTCAATAATATTTCAATGCGATGCATCTGTGTATTAAAAAACTCGCAACAGTTGACGCTACGCCTGTATAACCGGTGAAAAAAATGGTAGGACAAAGGATTAGTAAGAAATACAATTTGAAAGGTTTCAAAAAGTTAATAAACGCACGAGTCCGGTAAACGCAAACACGCCTCAAGATCGCGCACGAATCAGGGCTCATGCCGCACGGAGCAGACGTTGGCACCACGTCAGCGACTAGATACATCGCAGTCGTGCACTGTACGTGCAAATGTCTCCTTCAGCCTTTCATTCTCGTCCGGACTGCGTATCTGCATTAAAATAACGGCATCTCGGCTACGACACAGACGGCAGTCGCCTAACGTGACTCTACAGCTTCGACCTCGAACCCACGCGGCCTCGTAATTGACTGCCTGCCTTCTCTCTTGCTTATATTAGAACAGAAGAGCAGGTAACATGTAAAATTTTTGCCGCGATTGCATTCATGCTTATCCTCGCGCGTCTCGTTCTCTGTCTTGCTGCTCGTTCTATAAACATTCGTGTGTCTGAGAAAACCGATAGAAAAAATCGTTTTGCGTGTCGTTCTGTGCGTTCTCATCCTGCAATTTGTATGCCAAGGAATTACGTGGGACTTCCGACGCGTTCGACCAATGACAATAATACGTATGAATTGTAATAACCGATGCTGATAACCTTCGTTTATGGAGACGCGTAAATAACCGTAGCGCGATGGACTATCTTTGATGCTAACATTGTCCGTGACAGTTCAACCTGATATAACAACCGTGCGCGCGGGTCTTTTCGATGGTTCGGTTATGTTATGCAAACATCTATTGAGAGCAAAGTATTTATACGAGAACCCTGCAAAGGTTATTGTCTGAATTGTCTCTGAATTCGTATCTCTTGAAATTTAAACGTTGAACTTGTACTTATAGTTTACACGAATTGTTCGTATTCTGTACAATTTAATTGTCGGTTTACTTACTTACTTCTTATATAATTTTTTACGAAATAGGAATTTAGAAAATGTATTTCAGTACCTTTTAAATGTTAGAAAAAAAGCATACGTTATTTAAAAATATAAATGCGATGAGAGTTATGCGTAGGTATAATATGAAAAGAAAACATCGCTTAATTGGAATACTGAATCAAAATTTAGATTCGGATCTTATTTCGTGTAACTTTACTAATCGGCTGAGTTGTTTGTTGATTGGTATAATCGGAAAAACTTGGATAAAATCGGGACGTGCTATTATTCTAACATGACCTTAAATTTTCCAATGTCGTTGCAGTTACATGTTATCGCCATGTGCATTATTTCATCAACAAAAGCTAATCACATTACAATCATGCTTACTAAAGTAATATCGTCTTGAGCGTTCTTGAAGGCTTCGATCTAATTGTCGCTAATTAAGAAACTTTACTGCTTTTGACAATGTTCAGGCGAACGCTTTTTGGTACGAACTTTGTTAATCACTGCATATTAAACTGTAAGTAATTAAAAAGTTTGTTTTTCTTTCGCCATGTTATTTGTTGATAATTCGTAATACTTGAAAAATTGTACGTTGGGATAAAACTGTGCGGAATAAAATCGGGTACCCGAGTGTGTATAGTTTTTAGACTTCAATATCCTATAATTATAAACGACTTACAACCCGACAGTCGTGGGATAAACAAAACATACGAAAGGTTATTTTAAACGACGTATATAGAAAAATAGATTATAGGTTAACGTGGTGACGATACGAGGTACCTCAAGTTGCACTAGGGTGATGGTGAACAAATTTTTAATCCGTGAGAACATTAAAATCGTCATTTTTTTTGTATTTATTCGTGTATTAAAAAAATTTGATACGTACTGTTATTTACCAAAGAGTTTATCCTAATGAAACCCAATTACAAACTTTTTTTTCAATAATAATGCAAACTTATGGGAATTTATCTTTAACATCTCGGTTTTACTCGGTCTCCCTTATATTTACAAACGATTATCTACGTCAATACAGTGTGATCTATACAATATTAAAAAGTAATTATTAACCTACATTTGTACTGCATCGATCTTACGTTTTTATCGTCGAGAGAAAAAAAATTTACGGAACAGTCGTTCGAATGTATTGTTATCGAGTTACATATCATTATCCGTACATAGAGATCTGTGTGTTACAAGTTTAAGGTCGATGTTAATTTAACTTATAAACTGCAAGTTACGACATTCCTTATCGTAAATAGCATAAACATATTCATTAGGTAACGGTGTTACTTTGTTGTCGGAAATATTATAAAACTTAAAAAAAACGTCATTACAGAAACCTACAATTATCGCGATAGTTTTTATTTTCTCCTTATTATATTTTAAACAAACACGTTTAGGTACATATTTTTATCGCTGAAGTCATTCAATTAGTCCTGCTATGTTTATTTTTTATAATTTTATTGAGATTTAAAAGTTTCATTTCAAAAATTAGTCACAAATACGTTTTAATTTACCGAAATAGACACCAAAGATAATAAATGATCGAGTAGATGCTAAAAATAAAATGTTCCACGTATATAAGAACGTATGAAAAAAAAAAACTAACGCGAGATAATCTTAAATTATATTTATTATCCACGTAACAATCGTACCTTTCATTAAAGGCTATATTCGAGGAAGAATCGCAGAAAATACCGTTTTACGACTAACCCGTTGAGGAACATATAATTATTTAATCATTCTAAGAAAGAATTCGTGACCGGTGGCTGCTAAGACGCGTCGCATCGATATCAGGGTACATGTAAAAAGCATAAAAAAATGAAAAACGATAGAAGGCTCGACACGTCACAGAGAAAAAGACGGTTGCGCGTAAATCGCCACGCCATAACTGCACAATTTCGTTGGCGAGTCGTGTCGCGTATCCGCTGCCCTTTCGTTCTCTTCGCGTCTCCCCTTCTGCATTTCATCGTCCTGGTTCTCGGGGTTCCCGTGTTTTCTATCCTTTTTTCCCTGCACCTGGATCACGTTGCATTGTTCAGCCTGGCAGCGGATATACAGAAGCGAAATGGCAGCAGTAGAACCCCGAAAGAAAGAAGATCCAAAAGAAAAGGAGAAGAAGGAACGAACCGTTGAACGAAGAAAAACGAACAGGCCGGAGGCAGTGGATAGATGAGGAAGGGGGAGAGGAAAGGAGGGTGTGTACAGTGAGAGAGACAGAGGAAAGACAGGGATAAATAGAAGCAGTCAGAGAACGAGAGAAAAGCAGAAAAGAGCGCGGGGGCTAGAGAGAGGTGTTTTTCTTCCAAAGGGGACTTTGCACGTTCCTCTCGCTAGCAGTACGATGCCGTGTAGGAATCGGTCTGCGCGCGCTTCTGGAGTGGGGACAAACGAGTACCCCAAGAGAGTCGGGGTCGTAGTGGCGGTGACGATGCCGGAGAAGGGTGAAGGAAGGAGCGGTAAGCCGATAGGGGAGCAATGCGAAGCGGGTGTACGGGGCAGGGGGAACCTCGGATACGACACGAGGAAGGATAGAATCGAGTGGTTGGCGTGGTGGGGAGCTCTCGGCAGGAGGAGAAGGGCGTCAGCTGCGCAGAGGCAGCTGAAGCGGGGCCAAGGGGCAAGGAGGCAAGGGAAGCGTTTGGAACGACGAGAGCTGAGTCATAGCGCTGTTGCCACGTTCTCAGCGGCCTCGTTGAAGCGTTCAAACGCCTGCTTGCCGTTGTTGCTGCTTGCGACGTTTGCGGCTTATGTCAGTGTCGTCTGCCTAGAATGGTACTGTTAGAAGACTTTTCGTGCCTTCTAACATACGTCGAAAAGACGTGGCCCCAGGCTGTCAGCGCTCGTAAAAGTTTATTTGTGAATGAAGAGAGGGGGGGTTCCGTGGATCGTGCCGAACGTTGCCCTACGTTGTTTCGCACGCAATGCCTGAATCGTTAGCATATTTTGTATTTTTCGTATAAAATTGCACGGTATTATTGGAAACATTTTTCCGGTTACACGCGTGTGTAGGAATAAGGAATGAAATAATCGTCTTTCGACAACAAGGAAATAACTAACAGTTGAATATGAAATTCGTAAAATTTAGTAGATCTCAACTTTCTAGAGAAATTTTCAACGATACCGAAGTGCTCGTAGCAGCAGCGG
The DNA here is from genome assembly GCA_019453375.1 of Ctenoplectra terminalis. NCBI lineage: Eukaryota > Metazoa > Arthropoda > Insecta > Hymenoptera > Apidae > Ctenoplectra > Ctenoplectra terminalis. The sequence goes on along the minus strand of SMSQ01024733.1, from coordinate 61,364 downwards.
GCAGCTTTTTTATTCGATTCGGTAAGAGCTAAGGAGGAATTACAAGGGGACAAAAGAGGAACGGGAAAAAGCTGAGGAACAAAAGCCTTCTTTCTTTGTTGTTATCCTCTAGTGGTAGTTCTGCATTGTATTCATTTTTATTCGTGCCGTTCTTCACGGAATCGTAGAACCTTCGTGTATTGTTAGATCGACACACTCGTAGAGCTTGGAATTCTGAGATCTAGCAAAATATAAAGAATTCCTACCCGTAGACCTGCTTTTCTTCCACAATTTCCTATGCTAGATCGATACTTAACGTATCATTCGTTGTTTCTTGGTAAATATACCTACGTATTGTACGAGCAAGGTACGAAATATACTAAAAATTTAACGAATTTCGAAGCAGCGTTTAGATGACGCCGAATATTCGTGTCAAGTTTTTTTCTTTTTTTTTTTTCTTTTTTTTTTTACCAATGAAGGCTTACTTGACAGATTTTATCGTGAAATTTCCGAAAAATTAAGAAAATCGTTAGCCTCCTTATATTTTTTTCTCTTCGTTAACTCATCGGTAGCAAATCAAATATATAAGTACGAAGCGTTAATTGATTCGTAGTAGAACCGGAGAATTCTTTCGTTTCCCTTTCTCTCTTTCGTGTTCACGCGTACATGCATACACACCGAGAGAAGCGTAGGAACTTTTAACCATGGGCCGATGTATTGATTTCCTGTACGTCTCCCATTTCAAACGTAGAAAGACAAACGATCGTCCGAGTGGATGCCGGTACGCATGAGATTTGGTTTCTCAAAAGAGCCTCGTTACCGATCGAACTCGACGCAGAGCACTTTTACGCCTACAAATATTATACGTTTCCAGTTTTCATCGATAGAGGAAACGTCGACATTGAGCGGTTCACCATAATTTCGAGTAAAAAAAAAAAAAAAGAAAAAAAAAAGAAAGAAATTTTTACGATCATTCCTATCGAGCAACCGATTACGATATAACGAAATCCTAGAGATGGATCACTCGAAGATCGAAACTTATGTACGAAGAACATCGCGCACTCCAGGCATTCTAAGGAACTATCACTGTATTTTTGCCTAAGCACGGTGAATACGTATATTCCATTGGTAGACATGTTCGAATATTTTTAACCGAGTCAGATATGGGCGGTTTATCGGTTGTTTTGCAGTCGTATACTCCATGCCGATACGAAGAGAAACGATGATCGGCATGGCCGAGGTTACGCGGTGTTCTTGACAGGGTGTGCAACTTTTTTGTCACGGAAAATATGACTCTGACCTAGAGACTTGAAATTTATGGAAAGTCATGCTGATGTTTTCACATAGAACCGTTGGTGTACTTCGGCGGCAACGGAGAGAAGAAACGAAGGAATCGAGTCTGGGAGCGAGTCTGCCGAAGTAAAATTCCTCGACAAGCACAGAGCGGGGACTCTGAAGGGGAACATAGGTACGGTTTGCGGCTCGCGGCTCGCTCGCCAGCCAACCAACCAGCCACCGTGGCACTTGCTTTTCCCCCCCTTCTTCCTTTGGCCTTCTAATTTCTTCTCCTCTCCTCGCTCCCCTCTTACTCGCTTTCACTCATGTGTGCCAGAGAAAAGGACGTTTGCCGTGAAGTGTGCGCGACGATTGTGCTGCCTCTGACGAACGTGTGCGTGCGTGCACCCGTTTCTCGCACGAAAGTGTACAGCAGAATAAAACAAGAGGGAAAAGCAAACGTGACTGGGTGGGATGGAAAGAAGTCTTGCAGGCACGATCAGTTCTCTTGTAAAATGTCACGCGGAATAACGCCCGATAATGATATTGCAAATTAATGTATCGATTCTTCTCTCTCGCTCGTATTCACTGATCTTTTTCTCTTTTTCTCTTTTCTTTTGTTCACTTTATTTCCAATAGCATTGCACCCGTGACAATTTAATTATTCGATACCATAGCGAAGAAACGAAAGTTTCGGATAACACTCCACACATCACACGTTAAATAATCCACGAATGTTAGAAGAAAGAACGCGTACTATCGATTCCTATTCCGAAGCGTCGAATTACGAAAAATAGACGCGCCAAGTATCGGATAGGAATGACTCGACGGAAAAGCTGCTACGGCTGCCATTTTGTGAGAACAATCTTCCAACCGATGCGTACGTTGCGATTTTATAATTTGTTTCTTATCCACCTCTCCTGTTTTTCGTGGGGAAAAACGAAGCCAAGTCCGAAAACGAACTCGTGTCGACTCATAGATGATCATTTTTAGAACGAGGCTTGAAACAAAGTAACCTTTTCTTGCTACACACGATCCAACCTGTTTCAACACGTCCAACAAATTTTCGAAACGTTCGAGCAAGACGAAGAACAACGAGAAAGATATAAACCCGTTATAGAAAAAGTTCACGTGCCCTTTTCTCGCCATCGAATCACACGCATATGGAAGAGAACGACCGACCGACCGACCGACCGACCACGCCCCATTCCAAACGATTCAACGTATCACGATACGAAAAGCGTTCGAGTGTTAATAAACTATAATCCTTTGTCGTTTCCGTTTTTAAAAATATATTCACCGTTTCTCAATTTCGTAACGGCCTAGTAAATATTTTGCGCAGTTAATCCCAGCGAACCAGAGTATCCAAGGTGTGCTGTCCAATTCTCGCGCATTCTCTCTTTTCCGGTATTACCGACGCCTGTTAGCGTGAAGAACAAACAACGGATTATTGTGTCAATGCATTTTCCGTTGATATCGGTATTAGAAGTTGGTGTATATTGTCCGGGAAAAAAAGGTTTCTTCGGAAGAACGCACAAGGAAATACGTGCGACTGACGCGAGATTAGACGAACAACTCCCCGAGATACTCCGAAACCGTCGGAGTCTTTGCGCTTGCGCGTAATATTCTTCTCTCGATCGACCTATCAAGATGCTCGACTCCCCACTCCTGGTCGGTTACCCTACCTCGCCTAGTAAGTCCGTTTCTACTACTATCAAGCTTTTCTGTACATAGGGTGTGCCAGAAACAACTTTGGCTCTTTGTTTTCTTTAATTTCGCCGAAATTCAATATCTCTGTTCTCTGTAGGGTGAAAACAAAACCACAGTTTCTTTAAGCCTATCAATTCGAAATTACAATCGGTCAAAATACAAGACGCGCACCGTGCACTCTTTAAAGTAGACATACTCGTTTGTTGGATCCGTTGAAAAAAAAAATAATTTGATTCTGAAAATTTCACGCAGTTATATGAGATATACGAGATAACTCGCTTACCATGGAATAAATTATACTAAATTATACTAAATCATACTAAATTCCGACGGCCGAATATCGTGAATTTCAGTCATCCAAAGAAATTCCTGTTTTTTCCTAATTATACACGCGCTTTCAACGTATCTTTGCTTTTTCACCGTTTTGACGCACCGCCTTGTAGATCGAGCCGCATGACCCGAACTATTCGACAAAATATCCGCAAAGACTTTTTACCCGTGCGGATCTAAATGTAGCGAGGGAAGACTTCGATCGAAGTTTCTTTCCATCTCGTTGTTCTTATGTCTCTTTCTTTCCCTTTCCTCGACTTAATTTCCTCTGTTCGTGTCAAGTATCGAGGGAAAGAGAAAGAGCTTTGCAGGAGCAGATTACCGGTACTCGCATCTGCTCTTCAAAATCCTCAAGGACCCTACTAAAAATCTCCTTTATGCCGTTGTCGCGATTATCGTACAGTGTTGTCATATTGTGAATACGGTAACGTTTGTAGAAACTTGTACTTAATTACTAATGTTTCATATGTTCCAGTTATAGTTTAATATTAAAACTTGAAGCACTTTTACGCAGTTTTACATTCACAGTTGACCTTACCAACTTTTCCTCGGCAGCTTTCATGGTTACAAAATATATAAATTTTATTCGCTCGTTCTTTTTTACATGTACAACAAAATCGTCTAATCAAAACATACCTGATAAAAAAGTTAATGCTTTAAATAAATAAAGAACCTAACAAACGAAACTAAACATGGGGAAAATCGCATAAACAACTTAGGCACTTGGACGAGGTAAGGTCCGAGCTCCGATGACCTAAGCTCTGTCTTACAACAGAGCCTTCTAATGACAAAAGACGGACTCGCGGCACTCGGCAATGCTAGCTGAGATATAGAAAACTATCCGAGGACGCTTACTTTTCAAGCGTTGAACCGATCGGTTGGTTACCGAACGTTTTTCCTTGTTAGAGAGTTTCGAGTGCACTGTATCGAGATTGTGCCAGTTTTCGCATTTAGCAAATTAGCTATTTCTTATAAAATTTAGTACCCGAACCAAATATCCTGTTCGTAATAGTTATAGACAAAAATTAGTTACGTCAATTTAAGCATGTTAATGTTTTTAGATTGACTACTGATCGGTTAAGTCATTCGAGTAGGTGTTTCTGTAATTATTTTGAACCCTATACTCGGATTGAACAAAGTGCTGTGCTATAAGATATAGAAAAGGAAAAATCGTTATTAATACATTGATTGGTAAATCAAAATTGAAAACTCGGCCTGACCTTAATAACCTTCAATTATACTGTTCATACGACATATGAACTATTATTGGAGAAAAAATTACGATTGATTATACTTTTTCACTTCGATTTGAAAATGTTTTAACTAATAATTACTGTAGATGGATCGTGGTGTCGCTACGGTAATACAGTAATCAGATTTAATAGTATGATAAGTGATAACTAAAAAAAATTAATTTTTTAAAATATAGATACATTAGTTTGTAACTTTTAAGTCGCACGGTCTCATAGAGCAAACAAATATAGCTTTCAATTAAATGTTACTGCGAAATAACGAAAAAACAATATACAACATTTCAATACAAGTTTAGGACATATTTTTAAGCTCACGACAGAATAACTTACCCAAATACTTGATGTACTATTTTTCTTCGAACTTTACAGCCAAAATAGTTGCCATTGGTTAAATAAACTAATGTTGTTGTTTTTTTATGTTTGCAGGTATGGACGCGTGCAGAGCGTCAAGCTGCTGCCGCGGGGCGAAGAGTGCCCCGTGGATGGAGGTTCCGGTGGTTCCCTCGGAGAAGCCAACGAGGGTGGTTCCGGTTCCAGTTCTGGCAGCGGCGGCACTAGCGGGGGCAGCGGTTCATCAGGCAGCACCGGGGGTGCCTCCGCGACGGTGGCGTTCATGGATATCAAATCCGCAGCGAAGGCCCACGCGACTGAGCATACCTTGGACGAACGAGCCCTTACCACACAGTACTACGAGCCGCAGCATCTTCAACACAGGTTTCCCTCGCACGGGTAAGTTTCACGTTGTATGAAGTAAATCAACGCGATTGATACCATCGATGATCCCATTATGATATAGGTGGTTAGGGTTGTGTCACGTGAATTTGATTAACGTGTGTTGTACTGTAGACTCGTGTTCGGTATTTAACAATAGGTGGCTTTTATCCCTATACTTTTCTGCTATGTTATCGTACTCGTTATCGCGATCTTTTGACCGGAATTTAGTTATTATTTTTATTCGTATGCTTTTAACGGTGTTGTTACAATCTTTATTGTGAACTCTTAACCTGTTTGAGGATCGATTTATAAATTGAAACAAATAATACTTCACGTATTTCACATTGCCTAGGTTTGAGTGTAAATCTTGAATCTTGAAACATAAACAATAAATATTTAGGTAGGTATAGGTACGAAAATAGTATCTGTAGTAACGTTCTCATAGTTACAAGCTCTTTTAAAGAGAATATTCGCTCAAATGAGGTCTAGAAAATCGATTTTTTTGTTCCTACTTTTTTATTAGTGTGAACGTTCTAGTGTATTTTGGTGAAAAAATTTGGTGAAAAATTCAAAATATTAATAAATTTGAAGTCGAACGGTAACAAAAGAAACATAAAAAATAAAAAATATCATAAGAACAACTACTCTTCGACAGGTGATACATCGCTTCCCAATACTTCAATTGAAAAATTGGCAGGAATAGATGATAAAATTCACATTAATCGAAAATATTAATATTGATTTATTAATTCTTTTATCATTTTTTCAATATATCCCTAGTTATGTGATTTGTCGAAAGCATCATTGTTTATCTGATATTTTAGATTTCTTGTTCGCAAAACATAATTTATTTAAAACCATGTCCAAGTGTAAGCGCGAAATGAAACATGTTGATTCGTGTCGACTGATTCAGAAAATTTCGAACTTATATAAGCGGCGTAAAACAGAAACTGAAGACACATTTAATACTTTTAAATATAGTATACCATCGCTATCTCGGACAGATTTATCAATTGTTAAACACTAATGGAAACTTAAACTCGGTGATTTGCATTTTTGTTTCGAAACACTTACTATTCGGGCAATAAGATTCACGGAAATAGCTACATATTTGGCTATTTGTACATTTAATAAAAAATTTTGATTTACTTTAACAAGGCTACGAATTATAAACATAACAATAGGTCGGAAAAGTTACAGAATTGCGTTAAAAAGAGATCAGGAACGAATCAATCATGACAACGCTAATTGAAGGTAAAGACAATATTTTTTTTTTTTAGTTGTTTATTATTCGTTGTACACTTACATACTATTGGCAATGTAAATTGGCAAATCGCTGTGATCACCTCTATTTTCTTAAAAGAAATGTTAACTACATAAATTTTTATATTCATGAACACGTTTTTTTAGCCGTATAACTTTTGTCTAAAACATGATTTCTTATTTTACATAACCTTCAGCAATATATAACAAAAGATAATTCGGAAAAGCTAATTCCTTCTAAACATTTATCAATTATTTATTATATCCGGAAAAGGGTTAATTCTGAATGCAGGAAGTAAGAGTTACTCGGTAACGCGATATCCGTGCGTCTTCTTCTAGAAAGTTTTTGTTTATCTTTGACAAACGTAATATTAATGAAAAAAGAGATAAATATTTAATAACGCATAGACAACATTTTCTAATTACTAAAGTACTTTTGAATCAAGAGAATACTGAATTTAATATTTTCTTCTTTCATATCTAAATATCATATCTAAGCTGTTTTTTTGTGGTCTTTCTTATTATGTAAAATAAGAAATGCTTTGTACAAGTGTTATTAGGATTGAACGTAACTGTCCTAAAATATAAAAATTTATCGCGATCATCCTCTCAACCCCTAAGTGTTCAATAGTAATACGTTACTAATAGTATAAAAAGGCACATCAAATAATAAACAAGTAAACAAAAAATTTATATTGACTTTCAATAGGTTTAGAGAAAATAATTTGTAACACTTAGCATGGCTCACCCTGTATAGTGTAACATTTAACTAGTATTCTTATATCAAATGATAGTGAAAAGCAAAGTGGAAAGTAAGTTTCTAAATTTTGAAACTTAGTGTAAACATAACACCATCTTCGACAAAAATATTATCCGTTTTAACATTATATTATAAATATAGATTCTTTGTAAAAATTTTGTATGTATTATATGTAGAATAACAAGTTAGCAAAAATATTACTTTTATTCATAGTATATATCGCTTGAAATCAAAAACTTGTATTATAAAATATAAAATTTAATAATAAAGGTCTGTCTGCAATTAAATTATTTTTTCTCCATGAGTTTTAAAAAGTTCAAAGTTAAGATGGTTGAATATTTGGAACGCTAAAATGACACGTATAAACGGTGATTTTTATAGCAAGTCACGTCGCGAGAATTAATTAAATTGTACGTCACAGGAAACAGGTAAAACGACATTGAAATGTCGGTACGGACGAATGGCTGTTCCATTATCTCTTTCTCCTAACAAAATTCACGTACAATCTGCGCGTATTCATTACGATTCTCTGTCCATTCTAATCTCACGTCACATCCCTTCATTTTGTGGTTTGGAACTATTGTTGGATTTATGCGTTGTCTCGTCCATTTGTCAATATATACAATCACCTTTCACGTATGTACGCTTTCGTGTAATATATTACATAATGTATTAACACACAATATTGCAGAATAATATATGAAAACGTGAAATGGCAAAATATTAGCTATATTTCAACATACATATTTAGTGTTTTAAAATATTATTTTTGTAATAAACAGAGTAAAAAAAATTACATTTTTAACCGGAAAAAAGCTACACAATCAAAATGAAATTGCATACACCTGAACTTTTTCGCGCGCATTTTTTCTAAATGTGTTTCCAAAAAGGTGGAAAGGAACATTGTATTTTGCATTTATGAAAGCAATCGTAACTTTAATACATGTAGTCTTATTAAAAGTTCGTTGAAAAAAAAAAGAATACAACCTTATTTGCCTATAATAAATGGGACACTTATTTTCACGAATAATAACAGGTACAGCCTGTTACCCGTTTTTCTAAAATTAATGTCTGGATGTGATAAAATCACACCAAAAAATGGATGTCATCCAATAAAATTAGTACCATTGGGAGCTGGAAAGAAGTCCTGTGGAAGGAATGCGTGCCTAATTGGTCAGAGTAGAGGATGCACGTCTCTTTTTCACATACATTTTTCGATCAGCGTATTACATATTTGCTGAAACGGTCACGTGTACCAATCAGATCGCATCAGATCCAATCAGATAGATCTCTTGCCCTTGTGTCGTCTCGCGAGACTTCTTTTCTGCTTCCAATAGTACTTAAATATATCAGCTGTATCAAAGAACGTAGAACGCAATTATATAATCAACAGACAGGCATAGTCGTCATTTGGAATATATAAAATTGAAAATCTAACAGCTACTGTTGCATTAAGTGTGAAAAAGTTACTGATTCAAAAAACAAAGTAAACAAAATTTGTTGGTATCTTATGGTAGTTTTGTATCTAATATATTTATACCTAGGTATCTAGTATAAATTTTAAAAATGAAGAAGAAAGTAAAATGCAGTAAGGCTTGTATATTAATAGGCATTTATTATTAAACTTATGAGTTCTCGCTTCATTTCTTAATACGTGCAATTAGCTTCCATGTGCATTTATCAGCATTGTCAGCAGAATTTGTGCTACGTTGTAAGAAATGAATAAAAAGAATTTGTCAATGTATTGTAATACCGATTGGTCCAATATCATATTTGTAGTAGAAAAATGAATTTCAGTATAGAAATGCATATCATCCTTTTTTTTTTTAAACACTGTAAAAAGTGTATGATTTTTGTTTCGTACAATCGATTGAATGTTGATATATTCTCATATGCTACTATTATTGTACATAAAATGTAATGTGATAGTATTTTTAATTATTTTACATTTTAATTTCAAAAAAAGGTTTAAGATAGAGCTGCTATTATGTAGTAAAAATTATTCTATATATTTAAAGAATAGGAGGTTAAATAAATTAAACATTAAAGTTTGAAGGAGATCAGGAAATTATCTTCAAAGTCAGATTTTTATCAAACGGATAAGGATAATATATTTCTAAACGCGCATTTTCTTCGTATCGTTTTATAGTGAATGCAATATTGGTTTACTGTGATTTTAGATTATAGTAAATGTTATTGGAAAGTATGTTTATTCTGGCCAAATATATCGTTTGTACCAAACACGAATTCTAAACTCTCTATGAATGAGTTTATCGAATGTCAATTTTTTCAAGCGTAGACCATACACGTAATTACATTGGAGCACTTCTTCCGCCATCTTCAGATTTATTTAAAAATTCGACACAATGATAAAATTAATCGTAATTCAACATTATGAATGTTGTTGCCTGTATCTCACCTTCTTGTAATGTTACAGTCAAGATCGATCCCATACGGTGTCTCATAATACTTATTATACTTTTATTTCAACTTGAACTTTACTGACGTATTTCAAGAACTATTAACAAAATTAGAAAAATAAGCATCATTAACATTATTTTTTTTTTACTCATTTGTAGTAAAAATTGCATTTAAATAAATATCACAGAGGGTTGAAGTAAATTATAAAATTTTCAAAATGAATATTTTATTGAAATTTTATATAATTTTTTTAATTAGAATTATTTTAATGATAATTAATGTTTCAAACGAAACTTGTGAAACATTTTTACAGCTGAAAATGGTCAGTGCCGTTAAATGTCTACAATCGATAAGAGGATTAATTTCTTGAATTGTCCGTGCATTCATTTCCTGACATAAAACGACATTACCATCGTTTGGTCGTGTCACGACGGTTTCAATAATTCAATAAAATATTCCGTCGACTTCAGAACTGTTTCAAAGATATATTCGCGCGCATCGTGAATGAATTCGTACGAAATTGAAACAAGCCGTCGAGGACACGCGTTAAATGCGCCAATGAACAAAGGAATATCACGATAAAATATATCTCCCTGGTCGGACTATTCATTCGGTAATGAGTTTCATAAATTAGCGAGATTCCTGAAACAGCCTTCCGTTTCTATATACGTACGGTCGCTTTAAAAATGTTTTGCCAGATTATTTTTTCATTTTTTCTTTTAAAAGCAAAACTTAAAAGAATTATAATTGTTATTTGATATAAGAGAATATTGTGTAATAAAATAGTATCAAAAAAAAAAAAAAAAAAAAAAAA
>SMSQ01024733.1:31693-50605 GCA_019453375.1 Ctenoplectra terminalis | reverse complement strand
AATAAAAAAAAAAAAAAAAAAAAAAAAAAAAAAAAAAAAAAAATTAACCCTCTATGGCGCCATGTGATTTCAGAGTTACATACCGATGTATTCATATTTAAAAAAATTTATTTCATTTAGTTATTACTGTATTATTAAATTTTGTTACTGCATTATTATAGCGATACCGTAATCCATCTATAGCAATTATTACTTAAAAAATTTTGCAATCAAAGTAAGATACTGTAATCAATCATAATTCTTTTCTCGGATAAACAAATAAAATTCGAACTATAAAGGGTTAACACTCTCTTTTTATACCTCAATACTATAAGCAAAATTTATGAGTTAGTAGCACCACATTTTTTGTAAAACAAATCGACCGGGAAAACGTGAACATGTTAATTTAGTAATCAAATAAATGCTTATAGAAAAATAAATAGGGTCCGTTTCTTTTTTTGGTAATATTTTTTTGCACAATATACACTTATATCTAAAACGAATAAAATTTTCTGTAGGTGTTGCTTTTTACCCTTTCGCCACGAGCGGTCTGTCCGGCGTAACGTTTTTGCTGAACGAGACGCCACGTCAAAAGTGTATACATTACGCAACGACTCGAGTTCCTTAGACGGTCTTTGTTTTTCTGAAAAAATGTTTTCGNAAAAAAAAAAAAAAAAAAAAAAAAATTAACCCTCTATGGCGCCATGTGATTTCAGAGTTACATACCGATGTATTCATATTTAAAAAAATTTATTTCATTTAGTTATTACTGTATTATTAAATTTTGTTACTGCATTATTATAGCGATACCGTAATCCATCTATAGCAATTATTACTTAAAAAATTTTGCAATCAAAGTAAGATACTGTAATCAATCATAATTCTTTTCTCGGATAAACAAATAAAATTCGAACTATAAAGGGTTAACACTCTCTTTTTATACCTCAATACTATAAGCAAAATTTATGAGTTAGTAGCACCACATTTTTTGTAAAACAAATCGACCGGGAAAACGTGAACATGTTAATTTAGTAATCAAATAAATGCTTATAGAAAAATAAATAGGGTCCGTTTCTTTTTTTGGTAATATTTTTTTGCACAATATACACTTATATCTAAAACGAATAAAATTTTCTGTAGGTGTTGCTTTTTACCCTTTCGCCACGAGCGGTCTGTCCGGCGTAACGTTTTTGCTGAACGAGACGCCACGTCAAAAGTGTATACATTACGCAACGACTCGAGTTCCTTAGACGGTCTTTGTTTTTCTGAAAAAATGTTTTCGATAAAAAAGGGATTTATGATTTCTCAACGGAGTAATTTGTAATTGAACTTTGAAATTAGATAAAACACGTGAACATTGAAACTGTAAGTTCAGAAAGAGATACGGAATGTGTAAGAGAGCGAGTGACTATAGTAGCTCATCGTATGTCAGTGGCATTTCATGGAGAGCAACCGTAGTCGTCCGTTATAGCGAAAGGGTTAAAAGAAAAAGTGAAAAATTCATTTAGTTAAAAATTTTTGCACACCACTGTATATATATTCGTTATGTTCATCTTCGATACAGCTCGCGTAGCAAACTTACTGGAACAATTAACGTTACTAATAAGGAAATCAATTTATCGTCGTCCGCAGCCGTAATCGAATTAACGCTTAGATATAACACTGACGAAGCCATATTTTCTCCTTGTTTTTCAGAATAGCCAATTGTATTCATGCTTCTCAGCGACTAACGTACAATATAACGGATAATACAAAGTTGCGTGTGCCACGAAATATCACGTTCGTGGAAATAAACTGGCCGGTAATCGATCGTTGGAGGCCGATTAGAGTGTTATTTGTTTGCAACTGTATAGATGCGTCTCGATCGTAAGGCTACAGTTTCAGGGAATTCGTGTCGTGGCAAATGTCAAATTCGGCTTTGTTAACGAGTTATTAACGAAAAACACTGGCCAATCACAGAGCAAGTAGGGTGGCTGACCTTCAGCGAGAGCGTTAATTCCGCGCAGCGCTTGTGCGCTTCTACGAGCAACTTAAAATGTATCGAAGTTACCGTTGACGAGTATTAAACAAAAATCATATCTAACAAACTAATTAATTATTATTCGTGTGGAACAAACAAATTGAGTTAATTTGATACTCAACATGAATAATGAATAACGATCGAATGTATGAAAAAGAATTGAAATATAATAACAAGTAGAACGTAAGTCATTGTTCTGATAAAAATTTATTCAAATAACATCAAACACTATAACTGATGATATTACCGATGATAAATCTTAAACATGGTTATTTAATAATATTTAATACAATATTTAATGATAATATTAGTTAGCAATATTTAATAATACTTAATAATTTCGCCGAAAAGATTTTTTACGCAAACTTTGCAGAGCACAGCTAGGAATAAGTTACAGACTACGTTTAACTAAAAAAGAATAACCGAAACATTAAATTAAACTCACCCGATCAGCTAGAGCATTCACCTGCTGCTTGGAAATGCGTGTTACTGTATCACAATACCGATCTCGACTCTTAACGAACGAAATAGTTTATGGTGTAGCGAACAGCTGATCACGGATATACGACAGCACCAAACGTATGGCCGCTTCAACGACATTAACCCTCGGAGTACAGACCGCGGAATCCGGCGGCCGGGTCTCGACAGACCCACATTAGAAACTTACTAATACATATTGGAACAGATATTAAGTTACTGTTCTCTATGTTTGTCATTTTACTATTTAATTTTTTCTTACAAGTACTATTGCTATAGGAACTTTCACAAGGTGTGAAATTTGTAAATTGTAAATGAATAATATTTATCGATATCTAATACATGAAACTGTATGTGTTTTTGTCGAGTGATTGCTACAAATATGATTTCTTCAATTATCGTGAACTGTATTTGTTTTCATTTCCGATACAAATGTAGCATCTGGATAGCTTCCTAGATTCTAAATTTTCTTGTTTTTTCATAATTTTCCTTCCAGATGCTTCTATTGAAGCTGTTATATATTTGTCGAAAGTAATTTCATGATTTTCAAACTGCGTCGCAGGCCTGTTTAAATTATTAGCAACTAACTTTTTTTCTAATGCTTCCAAAATTAGAATAATATTGAAGAATAATAATATAAAACTATAATAATATGAAATAATAGCAATAAAATAAATACGAATAATAAAATGAACAATATAAATACAATTTTTTTTCGTTTGACACGTATTTCTTCCTCGAAACGTAAAGCGGTACTGCATTGTTTACGGAAAATCACTCGTGGAAACGATTGTCATTTCAAAGCTACGTAAACAATTCTGTCACTGTGTGCGTTATTGCTCTAACGCTAAAATCAGTGCGTCTCGAGTGACCCGTGCATAGAAACACGAGGGTTAATGTTCACTTCACTGTTTGGACGCTAACACTAATCACTTGTAATTTACAACACTGGAGTGGTCAAATTGGATTTATCGTTACTCCTAGGATTACGCGCGCGGAACGATTGATGCACCACGCAAGGAACCGTCCGTTTAATACGATCAGAAAACATTTGACGATTGTGGGGTCAGCGGCCTCCTTGGTATGACAGTGTCCTGATAATTCTGTGGACTATACGATATTGTTTCATTTTAGACAAAATAGTTCGTATAGAAGTACGAATGCAAGGACGAAACGACGCATTTTGTGTTTAGCATACCTTATTGAAACAATCGTCCCTTTTCAGAACATGCAGTTTTTACATCTTAGAGGTAACAATAAATTCAATTTCACCACATCGCTGTTGCAAATTCTAAGTGATCAGTGTTAGCGACCGTACAGCGAAGTGAACATTAATGTCGTTGACCACACCATATATTTGGTAGTGTGTCGTATACCCGTGATCAGCTGTTTCCTATACCATAAGCAATTTTATTCGTTAAGGGTCAAGATCGGTACTGTGACACAGTGACACGCATTTTCAAGCAGCAGGTGAATCTGTTGCTGATTGGGTGAGTTTAATTTAATCTTTCGCTTATTTTTTTTTAATTTAACGTGGCCTGTAACTTATTTCTTGCTATGTTCTTCAAACTTTACGTAAAAAATCTTTTAGCCTAAATTATTAAATAATTATTAAATATTATTAAACATTTGTAATTAATATTATTACTAAATATTGTATTAAAGTAATAAAAATAAAATTAAACAATCATGTTTAAGATTTATTATCAATAATAGTGTTTGATGTTATTTGACTAAATTTTTATTAGAATAACGAATTGCATTCTATTTGTTATTAAATTTCAATTTTTTTTCATAGATTTATTTGTTATTCATTTTGAGTATCAAATAAACTCAATTCATTTGTTCTACACGAATAATAATTAATTAGTTCATTCGATATAATTTTTGTTTAATACTCGTCAACAGTGGCTTCGATACGTTTTAAGTTGCTCGTAGGAGCACAAGCGCGGCGCGGAATAAACGCTCCCGTTGACGGTCAACCGCCTTTCTCGCTCTGTGATTGGCAACTGTTTTTCGTTGGTAACTCGTTAACAAAACCGAATTTGACATTTTCGCAGAGAAAAAAGTTGCTCGAAATTGTTTCGTGAATCAACTCTTAACACGTTGACTGCCACGCCGAAATAACATATGTTTTGCTCAGGACGCCACACCGGTAGATAGAAGATTGGACAAAAATTAATCTCATTTTTTATCGTCTAATAACAATTTTTAATCGTTGAATAGTGCACACTTTATTTCAAAGTATTCTTTAATAGCGATGATGATGCTAAAAATTCGTTAACTAAACTATCAATGTTCATTTAATTTTTACAATTATAAACATTTGAAGCACTCCGGTCATCGATGACCACCGTGGCGCTACACGAGAAACAATCTCCGGTCACATATGACCACTGTGGCAGTCAACGTGTTAAAGAGACTTACAAACCGTTTGGACATCCAGTATCTATTCTGAACTCCGCACACATTCGAGTTCTCAAAGAATCACCTCGCTGTGTATGACATTACGGAAAGAAGATTGCGTGTTTTCCCCTATTCCTTATTCGTAAACACAGAAAGAGAGAAAGAGACAGAGCTCTTTATGCCTTTGCTCGCCTGCATGTTCTCGAATTCGCCGTTGTATCGAGAATCTCGAGAACAAAATGCAGGCAATACGCTCTGTCAGCGTTTGTTACAATACTTTATCTCTGCGTACCAGCAGCGTCAAGTTTCCACGAAAAGTCAGGTGACCGTGACGACGTGGTCGTTCGCGATGTTGCCGCGTCCGTGAAACTGCGCGCGCACATTAGCGCCTGTGAACCGCGACGGAGCACAGTGTTTCGAGTATATGGGCGTTAGGGATAAAATTCATATCTTCTAAACCAATCGATTTTCGACCTAACAATCTTAATACTTTTTTAAACAGAATACAAAGATGTATATATTGATGAAAAAAAAATAAGTTTTGTTTAAAAGATTAACTTGATTTTAATTTTTTATTAAATAAAAATTTTTTTTAAAATTTTTTCAATTGCTATTTCGTTGTAACACGAGTCAGATTACAGTATCTTCTGTTTGAAAAAGATTCTAATCACCTTGTCGAACGTGCGTGAAAAATCATAACGATCGTTTAAAGTATATGGATTTTGGAAACAAAGGCTAAATGTAATAGGTATTTGAAACTTTTTTTTAATATATTTTCTAAATCAATTATATACTCCATAACGTTTAGATCTGAATTTAACAGTAACAATAATACGCGTACGATACTAGAATAGGATTTTTTTCCGGTCTGAGCAAATATGAGCTCTTGAATTTGACATTAATATAATGATCTATATGTCCGAAATTAATGTATAAAAATTCACGGAGGGTAATATTTGGTATTTTCTTTAAAAGTCTCGCTACAATTCATAAACATTTTAGACAAATTAAAGACACGGATGGTCTGCGAAATGCACATATTTGAAAAAACCTCCGATTTTTTGAATAAATTTCACATCTCCATTTTATCAACAAATTGATGTATTCAGTCAAAACCATAGGTAATGTTACAAATTATAGGTCGTTGTTAACATGTTAAGATGGGAAAATTTCTAAATTATGCACCTCAAATTTTTTATTTTTGCGTATTGGTAGAAACGCTATGCGGAAAGTAGAGACTGGCTTGGCTGTCAATAGCGTACTTAGAAAAAATACTATTCTTAGTTTTAGAAATAAAAATTTATATACTGTTAAAAATTGTCATTTTGACTAGAGTATTAATGTTGAAGGAACTTCGTACACGTTTGTTTTAATAAGTAAGTTACTAAGTGAAATTGTGCTTAAATCTGGTATAACAGTTTAAGTATCTATGCGTCAGTTTTAGTAAAAATTGAAAGGGAGAAAATAGGTTTACAATTGTAACGATTGTTCGAACAGTGAGAGAATGCGCGTGTAAATGAGAGACCGAATGGGAGCGCGTAAATCAAGGAATTGATGCTATTAACAGGATGTGTGAGATGGGAAAGGAGAGGGGGATCGAGGACCCAGAGTGACGAAATGTGTGTAAGGAAGGTAAGAAAAGTTACAAGGAAGTAGACGGAAGCGAAAAAACGAGTAAAAGTTTATAAGAGGGTGATGAGAGATTTGTCTAGAAAGAAAATTAACAGAGAATTATGACACAATTATATACAAATTGTAAGTTTTAATAGAAATTGGTGGTCTTTATCGCTATCTGATTGATAATAAAAATTATCCAAGTATTTGAAAACTTCCAAAAACTTCTCATACTATTTGAAATACTTATTTCATATTACGTTTTAAAATTTTCTTATACGCAAGTTAATTATTCACAATAACAGTGTTTGTTATATTTTTTTACAAAACGTTTAAAGTTTTGCATTTATTAATTTAATTTGTTAAAATAGTTTAGATACGAGTGCTTAGAAATGTTACTCCTCAAAGAGCGAATCATGCGCAAAAAATATGTTGCATACTTTCTTTAATGTTCATCAAATAGGTGTTTGGTTAGGCAATTTATAATGACAATTATCATTTATTTCATAAATAAATGTGGTTGTAGTGTCGCCTTGACGATGACATTATCGTTCAAGTGTTATGAATTGATAATAAGATTTACGATTTGATTCTGAATCATCTATATGGATTAGCGCATAAAACTAATGTATTTTTCATCCGGTTTGTTCTAATAAGGCGATCGTTACGTAGGAAAAATTTTGTTGGCTGAACTAAACCTTCGATTATGGTATTTGTATGAGTAATTCCTATATTGCATTTCATTAATCGGTACATGGCGTTTGTTAATTAACAACGTATAACCATGAAAGGTTAATTCAACAGCAACTAGCTTGAAACAAGTTCGTAGAAGAATCAGCAGTTCCATCTCTTCTATTGTCAACAGATGTACGCAAACATATTAACACAACCCTGAAAATATCTTATCGGTCGCCATACCGCTCGTGCTTATTAGTGTTTTATGACAAACTTAAACACGAGATTGTAGAAAATCATACACGTCGTCCGACATAACAAAGGAAAACGGCATTGCACTCGAGCGTAAACATCAATACGCAGAAAATTTCGTATCTATAATTAGTGAAAAGGAACTAAACGACGCGCGGATTAATTGTAATTTCCTATACACGCTTATCGTGTCGTGTTTTAGAAAAAGAAAACTTCTATCTATTAGTTTTATATCATATATAGAGGTTTAATATCGTCGTGAACAAAAATTACTATGTATACATTTTTTAGGCCCCTTATCTACGATAAGCTCCGTTCAGATCGATACCAGCGACATTATCACATTTGGCACGGACGTTAATCTTAATAAATATCATTATACGTTTATGGCGATGCAAGATTTCGCTTCTTTTTTTCTTTCTTTTATCTGAGACTGTTTGAGTGTGAACTTCTAAATAACGGGGTCGAATTGATAAATCAATATGATTCTGGACAACGGTCAAATCGTTCTCGAGAGTGGACTTTTTCGAAAACGACAAATATCGAATTGCCATTGGTCGCGTAGCTGATACCGTGTATCGTTTTGTCCTTCATATATGAACCGATGACTCGCGCTTGCTCACAGATATTTGTTTAGACTGATCGTATAACGTTTTTTTGATATTTTTTCTTTTCGTACTCGTGGACGAAAAATTTTATCGCGTTTCCTAGATGCGAGAGCGAACAAAACAACACGAACCTTATACTCAAATTTTGCTGTACAAAAATGCCATTAGACAACGTGCTGCATTTAAGCTTGTTTACGTGTTTCGAAAAGAATTGCTATCCAGACGAGCGAGATTACACGAGAGTTAAACGATCGTCGTCGATTTACCTTATCTCCGATCTTCGTAAACATCTATTAGAAAATTTTTACCGCGAACTGACGAGACTCACACATGACGCCTATTTTTCGTCTCCATATTGCTCGGTTTCTAATGCGATTAAAATTTTTATACAGTCAAAAATGAGCCTGAACGTGTAGACTGCTTGCGAAGAATACAAATCTCATTGACTTTGTATAATGCTATTATATAAATCTAATTATAATAAAATGTGATGAATTAACATTTTGATAAAGCTTAAGCGTAATCAAGATTTAAAAAATAGAAAAATCAGTGAACCGATTGTAATTGATATTATATTTTTAAATTATATTTATTAATTTACAATTTTTATTTTGATGTAATTAATGTTGATGCATATTAGGCATGAAAGAGAGATATTTATAACTGGTGATAAAAGGAATTCTACGAATATAAGCACAGATGGCGCTAGTAAATTAATTAATTCTTAGAACTTCAGAATAAGTTAATACGCAATATTATTAATTATAGGGAACTTTATTTACTTCAACAGTTGTACTATTAGTACTATTAGTACTATTAGTACTATTAGTAATGCCGTTGTTGAATAGGAAGCTACTCTAGTGACAATAATATTACATTTGGACTATTATTTCTGTAAAATCACTTATTTTTTCTTCAATTTTCAGTTTCTTGACCACACTAAACGAATCTCACAAATTTCATAATTGCACGATATTATCGCTTAAATTTTGTAGAAAATCTTGTTAAACACATTTAAGTTAAATTACTCAACTTGTGAAAGATTACCAATATAATGAACCGATTACAATTGTTGATGTTGCAACGATATTGTAAACGCTGATCAAACAACAGTTTTAGCCATATACGTATTGTATATACGATATTTCAAATAACACAAATAAAAACGAAGTTCTTTTAATAGTACGATACGATAAAGTCAATTGTCATTAATACAAACTGATATTGTTTAATAAATAATATTGTAATTAATACACATAATAATTTACTACATAATTTAATACATAAAATAGCAATTAAATGAAGGATATTATAACGTCAATTGTCGTTAATAGAAATTGATATTGTTTAATATGTAATATAGGCATAATTAATAATACATTCAATTCTGTTTTTACACGAGTTTGATTTAACACGATACAAACGGTCGTTTCGATGTATATTTTTATATACATGTACAATTTTTATAAATTAAGAAGTGCAAGTAAGCACATAAAAATAATATCTAAGATTGTAACATGAATTTTCATATGGTTTATTGTATTATTTTTCTTGATTTTTTTATGTTTAGAATCAATCTTCTATTTTTGTATAGATACATCATTTTTTTACACGAATTTTGTTTATACGTGTTCTTTGGGAACGTATCTGTCGTGTAAAAATAGAATTGGATATATAGGCGTGTAAAAATTAAGGCTGTTATAACACATAATTATGTTTGAAAACCACATTTACAGTACTATAACAGTAAGTAGATAATTACTAAAACGAAAAAACATATATCAATACATACAAAATCTGACATACCAAAGTTAAACAAAGCTACATCGTTTTGCCATACGCTACAGATATTTCTCCCTCTTCGACTAAAAAGAAATTATTAAAGACAAAAACTATCAATTACAGTACAAATAACCATATTATTCGTACCCAATAATCACACCTAAAAGAAATTCATTAAAACCCACGCAAAATTCGATTATAACTTGCACACGAAGCAAGTACCCAATAGCCTAAATGAAAGGCGCGGTCGAACGAATATAACCGATTCCAATAAAAAAGAAAATAAACGGAGAAGCAAACAAGGATAAAAAGAATGAAAGAAAGAAAAGAAGAAGGGTGTCGTCTGGATAACGGAAAATTTCACCGACGCCAAAGTGAAGGCTTGCATGACAACATCTTGGTCCATTCAGAGACAAATAAGATCGTTTGAGAAACAAGAAATGGCTCCGCGTAATCCAGCGTTTAAAGAGATTCAGGTCGAAGTTTCTCGCGAAGGTGGGAGATAAGCACACCTGTGACCGTATGGTAACGGAATGAATGCGAGGAGGCGTTGGGAGAAAGGCAGCTGATTCTTCGTCGCGATTACACTTCGTGCATGTCGTTAACGTTTCGAACGCCACACAACGGTCCACCTATGCACACACGAGTGCGAGAAACTATTCGGAAACGAGCGTAAGATACACGGTGAACTTCGACGCAGCATCGTGATAACGAGCCACGTTTTCAAACTTTGACCCCGACAGGTATGACTGGACAGATAAAAATGCAGAAACAACGGTGTTGGCGTTCGAGCACGAGGAAAATCTCAAGTTCTTAAGACGGAGCAATTGAGCTCGTGGCATAGGTCGTTTCTGATTTCTCTGATGAGCTTTGATGTATTAGATCGTAAAACATGAAATCTATATACATTTAAATTCCTTTCATTTTTTTTTTTTTTTTTTTTAGTGTATCGTAGTCACAAGGGAATTTGGATATTTGCTATAATATAGTTACAAAAATATTTGACCCGTTCTTTTGTTTAGCTGTTATCATTCGCATTGAAGTAGTGAAAATAGTCTTCAAAGTTAAGAGTGCCGAACCTATTTTGGCGAATATTTTGAAACCTATTAGAGATAGAAGAATGATGTAAGTCTATAAATTTGGTGTTTTTGGGCGATGAGTTTAATTATGTAAACAGACTGGAAAAAAAGGTATTTTCGTTTATATTTTTAGGGAGAAACAGTATATCTGACTACAAAATATAGATTAATTAGAATTTTTATTTTTGTATTACAAAAAGAGTTATTATATTTTAGATTTTTTTTGCGTTCCGTGCAAGGCAGAGTATCTACTGGAATGTATATTATCAAGCAGGTCATACACTTTTACGATTTTTAAGTAATTTTATATTACAGTGTATGTTATTGACTGACCGTCAAATAATTAAAATTGGGGCTATAAGTAGAAAATTTATCTACGATACACACTGCAGTCGTAAGTTGGCGTAAAAGTTTCAACGAATTCATGATTGTGGGATCTCTATTAAAGAGACAAAATTTATAGAAGCACAAAATCGAAAACTAATATAACATGATATTAATATAAGAAGATAGACATTCGTCATACATTAAATTGGAATGTTTTCAAGCAACGTCATATTGGCTGTAGAATTTAAAAAATAAATATGGTATTCCTTTAACACTAGAACTACCGAACAAGTCAAAATGACTTGTTCATAATTTCTGATAGAAATTTTAGAAATTTACAATAATAAATTTTGGATGATTTTCCGCAATTTTTTGTAAAAAATATGCACAAAGAATTGTTACCCATATTAAAGCTATTTTTCAAAATACCTATCCTTCTGATTTCTTTGGTACAAATAACTCTACTTTAATCGCCGGTAGTTCTAGTGTTAAAGAGAGCGACAAAATTGATAACCGACAATCGCAATGAAAATTTATTCATGATAAATAAAGCAGCAAAATATTTTGTTTTGTATGTCAAAATATATTTTGAACACTTCAGATTCCAAGTTGAAATGTACCGTAGAAGTGCATTATTACAGAGAGGCGAAAAAGAGATGCATACTTTGATTTATTCATCATCAGCAGTTATACACAGCTACACTACCGCTCAAAAGTATCCGGACACTTGCTTATTTTTAACAGAATGTAATTTATGATTTTGTTATTTAATTGTTATTGTTACAGCTATGTGGAGCAGAATATTATGATAGGATGAAATTGAATATTGTGAATAAATTACTGAGCTAATATGCAACAAAAATGACATTAAAATTTATAGGTGTCAAACCTTATGAAACCGTTTTGTTGTTTGAAAAGTTCTTTATATTTGGGTTGTTCAACTGCAAAGCTATGGATTAAATAATGGCGTTCTTCCACCATGGTTAGTGTTCTTTTACAAATCGTGTATTTCACTTTAATACACTATTGGCAAATTTTTATTAACAAAAAATTTCAATTTACAATATATCGATTCCTTAAGAAAGTTGTAAATATTATTTTCAATCATTAAATTGTCATTAATTTACATGTTTTAGTAACATTTATGTATTATCACTAGAAATTGATCAAGTTGACAAATTTATCAGTGTCCGGATACTTATGAGCGGTAGTGTATCTAATCCAACCAATAGTTTCTGTAGATAATCAATTATTTTCTCCTTTGTTTATTGTACTGAAAGAAGTGGACAATTGGAACCATGTATGTAACAAACGTTATCCGTAGTTCCTAACGTTATCATCGAAGGGTTAACGTCAAGAAAATGAAGTAAACATCTTTTAACGACACGGTTCTTGTCAGCATTATTCTCAAATACATCGGAGAAAACAGTATTGCTATTTGATTCATAGACCGTCTACAACGAAAATATGACGTGGAATGAAATTCCGGACTACAAAACGTTACAATTATGAAAAATAACGAAAAAAAAAAAGAATAGAACTTATACAACTATTGCATGAACGTATATGGTTTCTAAATTTGGAAAAACTTCGCAAGCAAGATTTCAGATTTAACGATGAATTTAAATATTAATATAATGTATATACACAAAATAATATAATTTAAAATTACAATCTTCAGATATAAACAGTTGTTTAAATATGTCTGGTTCCTATGGTCTATACCGTATGATGTGTAGATAATATGTCGCAAGTTTTCGAAAATTCGTGAATTTTTGTTTTGCACATCTGCAGACGATGACTTGTTCTCACTACGACAATGTAGTTTTCTTAAAATGTCCATAATACAAAGAGCATTTATATTTAAATGATTCTTTCGAGGAACACTGTTACCCGCTATAAAAATTCTAACGAATAATATTTATATTAATTACTTTTCAATATTCAGAAATAACGAAAATTGCAAAGCTCGATAGTAGTTATTACATATTAGTAAACAAGGAACTTCTGAACCCCAACTGGTTAAAGCGATTCTGGTTCAGAAAAGTCTTTCTACTAAAGGTCTTGCAATCATGAATTAGTCTAGCCACGCCAAAACTTGGTCGTTAAACCTTACCTACTTACCTCATACGCCGACTTATGATAAGGAGCGCGTAACGCAAGTAAATTTTACACCTGTAGTTCCAATTTTAACCATTTGAGGAGCAGTAAGTAACAAAATGATTAAAAATTTGCAGCTTTTAATATAGATATTATGTAAACGAATAAACTTTTTACCAATCTGTTTACATTTTTATGGTATTAGATATTTCTCAACGAGCAATATAATTATTTGAAAAGGTAATGCAATCATTACAGACATCTAATAATTCTGTTTCAGCAGTAGCATACTTTGCTAAGATTAGAACTACGTGCAATTACTGAAACTATGCTATCATTTTTATTGAAAAAAGGTAAAATCAATCATACGCGATCCAATTTATGAAAGATCAAGTTTATGAATTTTTGAAAGATCAAAGATCAAATTCAAAAGATAGAGAAAAAGCTTCAGAAATTGTAAATATATATTTGAACATAAAATAAATTACATAATCTGCAAATTGATAATGGTAAATATAGGAGATACACAATTTTCTTTTCCACAGCATGTCAAACTTGACATGGATTAATAAATACGTGTTCACTGTGCGTATCTCTCCTAAATTCAATAGCGCAAGATTGACGTTCAGTTTCCAAGTTTCATGCAAGTTGACATTAGGAAGCGAAGAGACCAGTGGGTGCAAGAACTTCATGGGATATTATTCACCTGACGCGAGGAACGTCAGTGCTATGATTGATGTCGTCAGCATCAAGAGATCTAGAGGAAACTCTCGTTTAAATACACTAAAGGTTTTTGTTTTATAGAATTAGGATGACTTTTTGATGTAACATAAAATAGTTTATACTTTTCTTGTCGAAAAAAGTCCTATACCTATGAGTTTAGAATCTCGCCGGATATTCGGTTTCGGGCGATGCAAGATCATTCGTGCCTGAGCTAAATCTTTTCTATACACATTAGTACAACACAGAATTTGCAACGCAGGTTGCAGAGTTTAAATATATTTGTTTTTTTGTTTTGTAATAATTTAAATCAACTGGGGGTATCAGATAAATAATCTATAATTTGGAAAATACATGATTAATTACAATTCGTTTTTTATTTACTATTAATAAGGTAGTTTAACCCAGAACAGTGCAATTCACTAAATACATCATTCTAGTAATTTGTTTAATACTGACAGTCAGGTTTATTTCACAGGATTCAAAGTTGTGAAATGCACTATAGTGGACACATAAATTACACATAATAAAATTAAGAAACAAGCCACATGAAATAAAACGAAAAAATGATAAAATTTATCTCTATTCTACTATGTTTAATCCTGCTACTGCTTCGAGGTATTTTTTTGTAACCAAATTCTCTGTTGCGTACGTGTATTCGTCCGGCGGAATTACGACAAGTTATACCGTACTTCATACGCCGAATTAACTTTGTACGAATGATACGCGTATGTTGAGGGTGCTTATTTAGTGAATTGATATGCGAGATAATACTGTTTTTGTTAGAATAATGTCGCTCGCAAAAATCCTGTTGTTTTTAAAGAACTCTGTTCTCCCTTCCATTACGCTTTTAGCGTAGATTCTTTGTGGAAGGGGAACAGACTATCTATGATGGGAGTAGGTCCCCGTTTTGCCAACCCCACGGGAAATCCCAGAAGGTTTGCTCGGTTCTCGAAACTGTTCAGTTACGAGGTACAGTCATCCTTCAGGAACTTCGAGATTTATGTCACGAAAATTCACTATTGAGGATCTTAAACGAACAAAAAATGTTAAAAACCTTTCAAGCAATAAATTTTCCCCGTTCCATCGGAGCCCGGTGCTCAAATGGTGTAAAACACAAATTCTTTAAAAATAGTGATTATCAGAATCAATGTAAAATTGAAACGAGAAACTATGCATATTAATAACAACTCTTTATACTTGTCTCAAAAGTAGGAAATTGGTAAAAAATGGAAAACAATTGGGTTGAAAACGACCCAAGGATCGTAGCAAGTATTTAATGTAAGCATTTTTGGTGCCGGATTTGTAATGACGTTTTTGTGAAATTCGATCGTCACCGGTATGAATAACTAACTATTAATATTTCCTTTTTTGTATATACAGGGAGGCCGAATAAGTCTGTTCACCTGGAATATATCAGTTATTTTTACAAATGCCAGTTGTAAAATGGGTCATAACATGCCAGTAATAATTTTCAACGACACGCGCAAATCTCTTTTCGGAAATTTTAAGGTCATCTCTGTTCTTTTAACCGATGCACTATACTTCTTTTATTTTATTCCTAATAGAATAGCAGATATTTAGACGATTTCAACTTTTTCCAATACAAATTCATATGACAANTGAAATTCGATCGTCACCGGTATGAATAACTAACTATTAATATTTCCTTTTTTGTATATACAGGGAGGCCGAATAAGTCTGTTCACCTGGAATATTTCAGTTATTTTTACAAATGCCAATTGTAAAATGGGTCATAACATGCCAGTAATAATTTTCGACACGCGCAAATCTCTTTTCGGAAATTTTAAGGTCATCTCTGTTCTTTTAACCGATGCACTATACTTCTTTTATTTTATTCCTAATAGAATAGCAGATATTTAGACGATTTCAACTTTTTCCAATACAAATTCATATGACAAAAAATAAATAAATAGATAAATAAATAAATAAATAAATAAAGTCGTAAAGCAACAAGTCCTACGCTACAAGAGGTGATCGAAGGGTGTCTGCTTACATTGACGCAGTATTGAAATCGCTGCATTGTCAAATTATACTTCTTATCACTTTCATTTTGAATTTAACACGTTTGTTGCCAACTACGAATATACTCATACGCTGATTACCGACCTCCTATGTAGAAGTGAAAGTGGTGGCGTGCGGTAACAAACTATACCCAAACAGCGTGGCAGCGAACGTGTTAACAAATTCCACAATGATGATTCTTTGTTTTATATCTTGTGGTACTGTTCTTATATTATGGAACGATCTTGGAATTCTACCAGGTGTACAATTAAATATTCGTCGAGGTGTAGAATTAAATATGGTGGTATGTACCAACATGATAGATGTTCCGCACATTATGTAGGTAAAGTAAGAGTTACACTCAATAGGATTTTTTTAAAACAATAGATAAGACGCGGTGGAGTAATTTCATGGCTAAGTCGTTCGCTCGATTTAAAACTATTTGATTTCTTTCTTTGAGGAACGCTAAAAAATATTATGTACTAAGAAGAGACAACAATACTACACAATATGAAACAAGAAAGCATCGCGGCATATTTTTAATTTAATCTGGAAGCGATAGGAAGTGTACGGAGTTCAGCAGTTGAACGATTTCAACGTTGCGTCGATCTGAACAACCTAACGCTTCGAGCATTTCTTACGATATAAGATCCGTTGCTTTACCCCTTTATTCATTGTCGATTGATCTTATACTAAAGATCCACGAACACATTTGCTACTGTATTTCTAATAAAAAAAATATAGTATACCGTTTAAAAAACAGAGATGACCTTGAAATTTTCGAATTCTCTTCATATACAAAAGAAATTATCCCACTCTATTATTCAATTTCTGTAAATAAAGTTTTTTCACATCTTTAAAAATAACAAAGATATATGTATACAAGAAAAACGAAAAGTTGTTAGGATACCCTGTATGTGTGAAAAAAAAACTAAAAAAATAAAAAACATAAAATAAGGTATATAGACATGGAAAACTGATCACAAGTCTGCATAAACAGTACAACCACAAAAACCGTAGAGTAATTATTTTTTTCATACAAACCTTCCATCATTCACCATAACCCTGTTCGCACGCAGTATCGCCACTCTCGACATAGTTAAAATTTTCACAGAAGATTTAACGCGATCGTCGCGTGTTACAGAAGTTCAGAGGATCATGGATCCAGCGGGGGTAGCGGGGGAGGAGTCAGTGGAGTCGGAAGCGGTGGCGGTGGCGGTTCCGGCATCGTCAGCGGCAATGTTGGCAGCGGAGTCAGCGGCGGCGGCGGCGGTGGCAGTAGCAGCAGCAGCAGCGGCGGAGGATCCGTCAGCGGAGGCAGCGGTATCGGAAGCGGAATCGGCAATGGCGGAGGTGGCGGCGGCGGTAGCGTTGGCGGCAGTGGCGGTGGCAGTGGCAACGTTAACGACAGAGAGAGGGACCGAGAGAGGGAGAGGGACAGAGAGCGAGACAGGGATCGGGACAGGGATCGGGACAGGGACCGGGAGAGAGAGAGGGACAGGGAGAGGGAGAGGGACCGTGAGAGGGAGCGAGAGAGGGACAGAGACCGAGACAGAGGAGGCGAGGGTTTCGAGTCACGCGGCTCTCACGGCAGTTTCTACAGCAGCGAGCGAAGCAATCGAGGGGTTGTATCCGGGGGTGCTGTCGGTGGTGTCAGCGGCGGCGGCGGTAGCGTCGTCGTTGGCGGCCATCCGGCGGATCCTTCTCCCGGTGATCCTAGCGGATACATACCCCGAGGCCGTCCACCTCCTGCGAGTTCTTACCACGTGACATCGACCAGGGCGAGGGATCGGCTTTACTCGAGAACCGGCCCGTACGCCTCCGGGCCGCCGCCCCCGCCCCACTTAGATCGTCATCGTGGCGGCCTGCCGCCATCCTCTTGGTCGGCCTATGAGTCGACGACTTCAAGGTACGGGAACGCACCCCCGCCACCCTCGCCTGCGAACAACGACGCCTACCAGGACGAGCAAGGTAATTGCCCTTATACGTACCGATGCACCAGCACCACCTATCACGCTCTTACTATCAGGTTTGCGTTTCCACGCTTGCTTCCACCTTTGCATCTGCGTTCGCATCCACGAATTTCACCACTGGTGGTTTATCATCTCTGTAGACGAACGCAGCAACCTTTGTACGCTTCTTTTTCTTCACCGTTGCTCGCTATCTTTTTCTCTTGTCGTGTTCCGTTTGTTACGAAAGCATATCGGTCCTCTCACGTGTACATTTACATGTTAACCGTGGGACACGCGGGATCTTCACGTTGCTCTTATTAATGGATGACACGTGGTCGTCGCAATCATCAAGGTTATTTATGACACTTGTCAATTTCTGATTCTTCGATAACAATACCTTATATTAAGATTCGCTAATTTTAAAATTGTTCGACCTCTTTGCATTCCTTTGTTAATTATTTTAAATAGTTGTTTGTTCGTGAATCCTTGATGAATGCGTAAGAACGTATTTATAGATCGTGAAAATGTGCTTCCCGATATACAGCCATGCATAAGTAATTTTTCTCCTATTTTTTCAATATAAGCTCGGTAACGCTTTTCACGCGGGAACCGCAATCCGCATGAAACGAGAGCACGCTTACTCGTTCGTAATCCGCATTAACTCGGTTCCGAATCGAGCAACCGTACGTTATGTGCGCGCTCGTTAATGGTACCGCGACGAAATCCAAAGCATGACAATCATATAGATTTTAATTAAAAAGAAGAGAAAGAACGCTTATGTGCGGTAGAGCTCTATAAGTAACGGACAACAAGAAAGTGGTGATAGGTGGGGGCTGCATAAATACATACAATAGAACTTCCATTTATCAGAGCTCCATTTATTGAAACGAAATTTT
>SMSQ01024733.1:0-30882 GCA_019453375.1 Ctenoplectra terminalis | reverse complement strand
TAGATCGTGAAAATGTGCTTCCCGATATACAGCCATGCATAAGTAATTTTTCTCCTATTTTTTCAATATAAGCTCGGTAACGCTTTTCACGCGGGAACCGCAATCCGCATGAAACGAGAGCACGCTTACTCGTTCGTAATCCGCATTAACTCGGTTCCGAATCGAGCAACCGTACGTTATGTGCGCGCTCGTTAATGGTACCGCGACGAAATCCAAAGCATGACAATCATATAGATTTTAATTAAAAAGAAGAGAAAGAACGCTTATGTGCGGTAGAGCTCTATAAGTAACGGACAACAAGAAAGTGGTGATAGGTGGGGGCTGCATAAATACATACAATAGAACTTCCATTTATCAGAGCTCCATTTATTGAAACGAAATTTTTCTCTGTACCCGTTTTGCTGAACTTCTGATAAGCTCCTATTGTTTAAACTATTCCTTACATTAGTAATGTAATGTTTGTATGTTTGACTCTAGTTTTTCGAATACGAGTTCCAGTTATTAAAATGAAAAATTATAGGCAGTAATCAGTGAGGTCGTATAATATGAACGATTTAGTTATCCAAACTATTTTGACCCCTCAGAGTTCAGATAAATGAAGTTCTACTGTAGTTTTAATTAACTCTGTAACACTGAAATTAAAAATCATTCAACGAGAAGCAATAGTGACACAAAGAATAACGATAACAAAATATACGTGTGTAGATTACATTCGTCGTGTTATTCCACTAGGCGGTGGTGGAGGTGGCGGCAGCAGTAGCAGCGGTGCGCTACGACAGCACAAAAAACAGCGCAGAAAATCGCGAAGCGGAAGCAGCTCGCCGAGTGGCAGTAGCCGTTCGGGCAGTAGCAGCAGCAGCCGCAGCGGTAGTTCCGCCGGTAGCACTTCCGGGGGCAGTACGTCGCCCGGTAGTTCGCCGCACCGTACTGGAAATGCCGCCGTCACCGAGGACCGCAGGCCGCTCGCTATCTGCGTGCGTAATTTGCCGGCACGCAGTAGTGACACCTCCCTCAAGGACGGTCTGTTCCACGAGTACAAAAAGCACGGCAAAGTGACGTGGGTAAAGGTCGTGGGGGCGGCCGGCGACCGGTACGCCCTGGTCTGTTTTAAAAAGCCTGAGGACGTAGAGAAGGCGCTCGAGGTGTCTCACGACAAGCTGTTTTTCGGATGCAAAATCGAGGTTGCTCCTTATCAGGGTTACGATGTCGAGGACAATGAGTTCAGGCCGTACGAAGCTGAGCTCGACGAGTACCATCCGAAAGCAACGCGGACGCTCTTCATCGGCAACCTCGAGAAAGACGTCACAGCATCCGAGCTTAGGAAACATTTCGAGCCTTTCGGCGAAATAATAGTAAGTTGAACTTTGTGTTGTTTTTCTTTTTATTTTTACAACAGGATGATTTGTTGGGAAAGTCTCTTGGAGGGGACGGGATTGTTGATTTTTTGTGTTTATTGCCGACTGTTAAAGATAGATTTGCTCACAATTGTAAGTTTCTTGGCCCTTCTGAGAAGGTATTACTTTAATTTGCCTGGTATTACACAGAAGTGGCGAGATGTTACTGGATAATATGGAGATATGTAAAAGTAAGTTTAGAGAAACTAATAGGATGAAAGATTTACTAATAGTTTACAATCTAATTTTAACACGAATCAAAGTTTACCCTTTGACTGTTATGGATGCATATATGCGTCCGGCAAAAGTTATCGGTGTGGACTATGGACGCATATGTGCGTTTGATGATCAAAATTATTCGATTTGAGCTATGTTGTTATAGTTGTATATTTATACATATAAAGTATATATAAATTGTATAAAGAACTGTATGAAGTATTTGTTTACNCGAATCAAAGTTTACCCTTTGACTGTTATGGATGCATATATGCGTCCGGCAAAAGTTATCGGTCTAGACTATGGACGCATATGTGCGTTTGATGATCAAAATTATTCGATTTGAGCTATGTTGTTANGGGGGGGGGGGGGGGGGGGGGGGGGGGGGGGGCTTCACGCGTAACGAACTTAAGGTACCGAATTAGCCGACATGTTCTCCCGTTTTAAATCCAATGAAGAACATTTAAAGGATTTTTGTTCGCCGTATTTATGCAAATCAGCAAATGCTAAAACGCTAATGAATTTAGGACAACGATAACGCACGCGTAAAACGAACTATCGACAAATACGCTTAATAATTTGGTGAACAGTATGCTGAATCATATTTTTTATGTTATTTAGCATAGCGGTAATTATAATGATTACTAAACGTTGTATTACTGCTTTATTATAAAATAAAACTATTATTCATTGAAGTGCCTTATAATTATGACGCGGTCGAAAACCACATTTATCCTGTTATTTTAAACGACAAAGTTATGCATACGAATTTTTTTTTTTTTTTTCATAATTGTAATTTTTATCAATATTTTAATTAATTAGATTCGATTTCATTCACTAAAAATATGTGAAAGACGGTGAAACTGGAAAAATTTAAGGTGCCTTATAATCATGACGAGCACTATGTACGAACATGTTGACCTTGAATTGTTTTCAAATTTTGTTCGAACTTTTTAAACAGCTTAATATTTATTAGTAATGCTTAATAAGTCTCGCGATCGACTTTTTTATAAACATTTAAAAAACCTTGTTGAAAAATTTTGCAATCGGATTTAACCAAGGTTCATGACGCATGGATTTATTATACAGTCATGTTGTTTTTAGCATTGTAAAGTGAAAGACCGAGAAGGATTTTTAAAATTCTGATTATTATGTTAATAGTTTTACACGTAACATGTTTTTGCCATTCGACATAGAAATTTCGAGCGGTAGAGATTTTTTTAAATAAACACATAATCTACTTGTTGATTGACATCAAATCGATCAATTCCTTTTTATGGATAATTAAAAATTCAATAATATTCGTTGCTCAAAATAATCCAAAGATTATGTTTCCAGACAATCTTGTTGATCGTCAAAGCATTAACAATCGAGTTTTCTGTACAAATTTTATGTTCATGATATTTCTTTCATTTTTAGGTCTTGATAATTATTTATATATGTGCTTAGTAATATGATTTAATTATTTTGAGCACTGTACTTGTACATGTCTAGATTTTAAATTTAAAAATAGAGTTTATATTATTTCTTTTGCCTATTTTTCTAAGATTAATTGATTTTTCAATTGCTCGAAAACACGATTTAATTATTCTGAGAAGAAGTACATTTATAAATAAAAATATATCTCTTTGTTTTTCAACAATAGAATGTTTCGATACATACAAATTTTATCGAAATATTGCTGGACCAACAAATAATTTGTATAAAATGGTCAATGATGTTAGCAAAAAAGTAAATATAATTTTCGATTGTTACAGGAAATAGATATTAAGAAACAAGGCGCGGTGACAAGCTATGCCTTCTGCCAATACTCCGACATTGGTAGCGTCGTCAAAGCTATGCGATCGATGGATGGCGAACATCTGGGCGCGAATCGAATAAAACTCGGATTTGGAAAGTCGATGCCCACGTCATGTGTATGGGTTGATGGTATCGGAGGTAATTATCGTCACAAGCTGCATTAATTTTTTCAAGAACCGCCTATAAAATTATAAACTTTAAACAGTGCAAAGTCACTGAACAACTTCTTTATTCGAACAAATTGATAATAATTGAAATGCAATTGATTTTATATGAAAGATTTCAAAATGACAAGTGTGGCTATATTCTAAGAATAAAAGGATATTACAAATATCATAATTACAATATATCAATTACTATTGAAATAATCCTAAATTTGGTGTTATCTATAAAACCTATAGGATTATTCCAAGTTATTTACCAATAAATTTGTAGTATTTATATAAATACGAGATGTGACAATAAAGTTTCGAGAATAATTCATTGAAAAATTTTATTTTTAAAATTAAACCGATGTGAGAATATTGTCTTCGTACACAAGCATTTCAGCGTCGGATCCATTAATCATAACGCTTTTGATATTCATTTTCTCGTATTCGTTTTAATATCCACGTTACAGTGCTTCGAATTTCAAAAATTGATTAAAAATGCGTTTTCTTCATGACCCCTTTTACTGAAAGAAATAGTAAAAAGAAGAAAATGAATCAGATGAACGAGGTGAGTGCTCCAATGTTGTGCACGATTTTGAATTTGAAAACTTTCGCAGAATGACTGGAAATGCAAGTGCATTGCCACGATGTTGAACTCATCGCGTAATTTGCAACTGAAACGCCGTTTGATATGCATTAATTTAGACAATGACTAAAATCGTTGACAATGGTTACCTTTTGCGTGTAGGTAGAGAAAGGATTAGGTTACACAACGGGAGGAAGTATAACTGCTTAAATTATATTGTTGCCAATTTGGCGAAAAGAAAATTATTACCAAAATTTTGTTATCACACATCGTACATATACTCCACCCTAAATTATTTGCTCATAATTACTAAAATATTTACTTGATAAAAGAACCCTAAAGTCAGTTATTAGCCGTCAAATTAATTAGGTTTAATTTTAAATATTTAATATTTTAAAACATATTGTTATNTACCAAATTTAGTATATCCTGTTTGTTCAACATTAACAAGTTTTTTTAGCATATTAGTCAGTTTTAATCTATACGCTTCAATATACTCCAGTTCGAGTTAAACATTTCAGAAACTAATAAACATACAAAAAGGATAGTTCTAAAATGTATTAATAGTAAAAATCAAATCTATTATACGCAAATAATATTATTTAAAGAAAAGTTTAATTCAAAAACTACTTTAAATAATACTTACTAAATGGATGGAGCAGTAAAATGTAGCCTGTTGTATCGTAGCTAATCGTAATAACTACATATTATTAAACTAAACCATATCATAATCGGTACTTTCTAAAAATCTGACACTTAAAATAATGTAAAACATGAAATAACGCAGTATAACAAAATTGAGTAATAAGTTAGATCCCTACAAATCAGATCTACTAAACATTCTAAAGAAACTCAAAGAATACCTCGCAGACCATCTCTTACTCACAACCACCGCGCATCACGCAGCAAAGAATATGAAATATAAAACACCCATTATTTGAAGGATTCCTTCCAGGCGGGAGCGCAGCAGTTTCGACTCAGGGGTGACAGTGTCGAACTCGAGTAGCCGGTTTACCCGCTACGAGACGCCCCCGAGGTCGAGAACAGCAAGTTACTCCCGCACTTCCGGAGGCGGAAGCACGCCGGGCGCTAGTCCTGCTCACCCGACAGCAATGTCACGTAGTAGCAGACGGTCTTACCAGGATACCTACTACGACGGTGATTACACCGAGCCGGCGCCTCGACGGTTCCGCAGCTACGACGAGTTCAGTCAGGGTAGCGGGGCCAGCCACGACGACTACCAAAGCAGCGTGCTCGGCGATGGGAAACTGAACGATGACGATTGTCCGCCTCCATCGCGTCGACACGCGGTGCAGAGCGTTGTTACCAGTGTAGATCCTCCTGCACCACCACCGCCATTGTTGCCGCCTCCGGACATCAGACATCTACAAAAGGAGCGAGTTCACCTGTTAGAACAGCTTGAAGAATGCCACAGCAGCGGAGACGAGGTCGGTTTCGTGCCAAAGAAACGCGCTAAACTTGACGGAGCATCCACCACCATACTCTGCGAGGACGACGAGCCCGAGATTGCCTCGTTGCTTGTTACCTCGCATTCTAGTAGGAAGGGAATGGACATAAGACGAGTCAGTGATAGCAAGGTGGTCGTGCATCATAGCACGAGGAGAGGAAGCTGTGAAGGAAGAGGACCAGGACCTTGCAAGCGACGCCGTGATGTTACCAGCAGGTAGATGTTTTTTTTTTGTGTCAAAATTTGAGGTGGAGAGCGGTGGTTGAGTTTTATTTGAGGAATGGTAGGTGTTTGATTTGTTCATCTGTAGTTAAGGTTCATGTGAGAGTAGATTTGAAGGATGTAGCTTTATCAATAATGATATATATAGTTACATATTTTAAAATAGGCTGTAGAGAGATACGAGGACGTGCACAGTGGTTCTACAGTAGGTGGCTAAGGAGCAGAAAGATGTTTCAATTATCGCAGCAATGAATATGAAGTTATATAAAGATAATTTGAGAAACTGTTGCAATTTCTTTCGCATTGGAAATAAATGATAATAATAAAACCCTATTGCAGATGATTTTCTTGCTTATCAGAATTTAAGAAAATTTTCATTTATTGTATTCTTGTTTCTTACTTCTAGTCGATACTCCATTATAAACAACAGTGATTGAAATTTGAAAATAAATATTTCAGAACCTACATTGATACATGTTCTTCTTAACTGCATAATAAATAGACTGTATATCCGACACTCTGTTACCCATGTGCGAAATTTTGCTTTAAAGCTTTTACAAACTTCCATAATACCTAATAAACAGATTAGATTAATTTCTAAAATGTTTTATACTAGCAAGAAAAATAAGTCTACGTTAAAAGTATTAATACTGTTAAAAACCAACATCTAAAATTTAATAATAATCTGTAATTTTAATACTCAATATGAGATTTTGTTAACAAAATAATCATCAGAAACTATCTAACATTTAAGAACGAATTTAAGGGATTAATCCATCTTGGACGAGTAAAAATCATAGACATTTTCGGTTATTTTTTCTGAGACACTACTGAAACAAATAGAAAATTCAGCATGAAGAAATTATTTGACATAGAACAAAAAACCAAGGATTTTTATTTTCTACATGTCGAAAATTAAAGGACTACATATGGACATTGAGAAATATTGATTTGTGTGAACATGATGAACATGTGTACTTCTCTAGATTATTTGTAAAAGAAAAATCTCAAAATTTCAAACGAATCAGCATAAAACTGAAGAAATTATGCTGAACACCGATTGTTTAAAGTTTTACTTAACATTATTATACGAACAAAATTAAAAAGAAGCAAGTTTATCTGTATTCAACGATTTCTATGCCATACAATTGTCCTTCTAAATTGATGTTAGCCTCTTGAGCCTCTATTTGGAAAGTTTTTGAGTTTTTTCAAGCCATTTTTGCCACGTTCGATAATGCGCGTTCAAACAGTCTTGATGCGTTTCGCTTCTTCTACCACGTAAAAGTTGTAACGATTTTGCCCAACTGGTATTACAGTGTCTCCGTGACATTCGCTAGACTTGTAAGATCATCATTGAATGTGTAAACGGCTATATCTGTTACAATATTGATCGATACTTCTGAATGAAGATGTTTCCGGTGCTATCGACCATATTATAACGTTGTTCTGTTGTTCTATGAAACTATTACTGCTATCATTTCCATTTATATATTGAGCGTTCTTGTTTATCAGGTAAAGATTTTATTTTTATCTCATGAGATTAGTCGTGGCCACTGGAATTACACCAACACGCTTGGGCATGTTATTCTAAATCGATCCTGAACTGATAAATAATAGGGAATTTCACAATTAAACTCATGGAATGTTATTTTTGAGATTATAAAGTACCGATTAAGCGAAAAAAGATATTCGATTTTTTGAAACTTTTAAGATTGCCTATGACTCCTTAACGATTTTTATGGAAATGTAACCAACCATAGTTTTGTAAATATTGCAAATTTTCCTAAAAAATACGCTTTTAAAATATAAAATAATCTAAATGATATCTATCCAGTGATGCCACGTACAAAGCGATGCCTCGGTGTATAACAGTTATTAGGATATTTTCATACAAGTAAAACGTTGAAAAGTTTCGTCTCGTGTCAAACGACTCGGTGTATGGTTTCGTTTATATAAAAACCGTTCTATTGAAAGAATTAAAAAAAAAAAAAAAATAATAACATTTTACCTCAATATAAACCGAAATTAACATATCGATTAATTTTTGTTAAAGACATCACGAACATCACGACGGATCGCGGCCTGGGACACCGTTGGTGGATGAGAGGCCGGAGAATTTGGTGCCTAGCGAGCCAAGGCGGTTTCGCGAGAGGAGTCACGATGGCCCTTTATCGTTACCGTTACCAAGGTTTGCGGCCCAGATGCTGAACAATAACAACAGTAGCAGTAACAGCAACACTACCAACAACAGCAATAATAACAGCAGCAGTAGCGGTCGATCTAACAACTCAAGTCTTGCAAAAGTGACCAGTCCGCCATGTGCCAACCTGTCGACGACCCCCAGTCCTCGAACGGCTCCACAACCCCCAGCTTCGCCACCACCTCGTCATCCGAGCCCGAGTCCAACGAGCTCCGACAGCGAGACAGCGCCACAATCACCTAGTCTCGAAGAAAGAATACGCTCTCTGGATGAAAAGTACGAGAAATGGTCCGGATCCAGGGCGTTAAGCGCCGCCGGTGGTGATGCGCTGGCAAAACTCGATGCTACTGTGTCTGAACGATTCAGGTTTCGGCATAAATTGCTCGATCTGGATCTACACGAGGTGCAACCAAGCGATATCGTAAAATCGGTTCTTGCCAAGAGGAGCGTGTTCGACGAAGACTCGAAACGTTTGGAGAACTTTAGCGAGAAGTACGAGCCGAGAGAGTTCACCGGCGTGATCGGTGTCAGTTCGATGATCGGTAGTACGAGTGGCCTTGCATCGAGCGGCGGCTGCACCGGCAAGGTTTGCCTGCAGTATCCATTTCCTAGTCATCCACCGATACAACTGACCAGCAGTACGGCTGTGACCAGTCAAACAACGTCCTTGTCATCGAGTTTAACGTTCACGACGACCATGTCATCCGCGTTAAAGACTACAGACCCTCGAACTACGGTGCAGCATAACTGTGTGCATCCGACACCGGCAACCCCAATCACACCCGGCACGTCAATCAAGACTGTTAGTCCCGAATTACCACCGGTTTCTCTACCGATTAGTCTTGGTAACGGAACGGCAGCTAACAGTGTCAATAGTAGTGGTTTAGCATCAGCTAGTAGTATTCTTAGCAGCAACGGTAGTGTAAGTAGTATTCACGCTCTTGGAGCTTCTACCACTCGAGGATTGAGCTGTACAGGTTCCTCCGTGACCGCATCGGCGTCTCCTGCGCCGATCACGACCACGTCATCGCTCACTTTTAGCACGCCGATGCTGACACCGACGCCGTCTGTTGCTACGACAGCAACGACCACGACAATCTTGACGACAACTGCGACAACACAAGCAACAACGACGACAACGTCAAGCACAGCGTCATTGTCATCATCACTGACGGCCTCCTTGCCGAGTGGTCAATACCAAACTTCCATGTCCACCGTTTCTTCGGTGCTATCGTCTTCCACGACATCCTCGTTGAACACTTCCTCCACCACCTCATTCTCTTCCTCTTCGTCGTCGTTGTCTGCGTCTACGGACTGTTCTCGGTCTCGTCTAAAGAAAGAGGTCAGCAGTTGCAATCGAGAAAACAGAGAGTCCAGGGATAGTAAAGAAAGCAGAGACTCGAAGTACGGTAGCAAGAGTAAGGATTGTCAAAGAAAATCGCGGAAAGAGGACGCAGACGTTGAAAGGAGCCGCAAGGATCGGGAGGAAAAGGACAACCCTTCTATGGCGAACGACCTGGGTGAAAATGATGGTCATACGAGAGATTTCAAAGAGAACAAAGATACGCGTTACGAAAGAAAGGAGCGGGAAGAGAAAGAACGAAGGGAGAAGGACGATCGTGAGAGGCAAGAACGAAGAGAAAAAGAGGATCGTGATAGGCAAGAGCGGAAGGAACGAGAAGAGAGGCGAGAAAAGGACGAAGAAAGGCGAGAAAGGGAGAGATTGGATAAGGAACGACAAGAAAAGGATAAGCGGGAAAGGGAGGAGAGAGAACGAGAAAGGAAAGAACGAGAAGAAAATGAGGTTAAAGAGAAAGAAAGGAGAGAAAAAGAGCGATTGGAACGTGAGAAAAGAGAAAGAGAAGAAAAAGAACGTCAAGAACGTAGGGAACGAGAGGAACGAGAGAGGAGAGAACGAGAAGATCGGGAGAGGAAAGAACGGGAGCTTCGTCTGGAACGGGAGAAACAGGAAAAAGAACGTCTCAGGAAAGAAAGAGAAGAACAAGAGAGGCGAGAAAAGGAGGAACGAGACAGGCAGGAACGAGAGCGGCGACGTGAAGAGAAAGAACGAATTGAAAGGGAGAGAAAGCGTGAAAGAGAGGAGAAAGAGCGTCTCGAAAGGGAACGAAGAAAAGAAAAAGAGGAACGGGAACGAGCTGAGAAAGAAAAACGCGAGAAAGAGGAAAGGGAGAGAGTCGAACGAGAGAAACACGATCGAGAGAAACGAAGAGAACGCGAAGATCAAGAAAGGCGAGAAAAAGAAAAATCCGAACGTGACAAGAGGAGGGATCGAGAGGAGAAAGA
Organism: Ctenoplectra terminalis; assembly: GCA_019453375.1. NCBI lineage: Eukaryota > Metazoa > Arthropoda > Insecta > Hymenoptera > Apidae > Ctenoplectra > Ctenoplectra terminalis. Next base: position 20,543 of record SMSQ01024733.1, on the reverse strand, counting down.
TAAAGAAAAGAGGGATCGTGATGAGAGTAGACGACAGCCTACCGAGAATCATCTTCATCAGTCCACTCAGTCTCAGAACCAAATTTCCCCTGCTCCGGTGTCTATCAAGCGACGATGTTCGTCGCAGGATGGGCCAACCGAGGATGAAGCCAAACGCATGAAGATTTCCGAGCACAGGAGGGATAGCAAAGACCGGCCTAGACAGAATCGTAGGTCTGAAGACCGCAAGCACCGTAACGATTCTCATAGATCCAGTCGCGAGAGTAGAGAAAGTCGCGACAGTAAAGAGAGTAGTGGATCCACGCAGACCCAGGAGAACAGAGAGCAGGCTCACAGTGAAATAAATAGAGAATCCATCCGAGAGAATCGAGAGAACAACCGTGATAGCGGCAAGGAAAAGCAGCGAAGCAAGAGAATTCGTTCCGAGAAAGAGTCCAGAGAACGAAGTCCAAGAGTGTCTCACGATTCGGACAAAGAATTCCTATCGAGACTAGATCTTTCCAAACGCAACGATTCGAACTCACCGAGCGAACAAACCACGATCAGTTCGAACCATTCGCGTGAGATGCAACATCATCACCAGCAACAATCTTCTCTGAATCTGCACAGCGACGTAGACGATGGTCCGTTATCTACTCACGATATGCAAGTAGCCAGGCATCCATCTGCCACCGATACGGACAGCGACGAGCCCAAAAAGCATTCAATTTTCGACATCGTCGATGACGAGCCTGCCTACATCAGTATGTATGACAAAGTGAAGGCGCGCTCGACAAAGAACATGCAGAAGCTCGAGGAAGAGAAACGGCAGGTGAGGCTTAAAGACAAATTCTCGCAGTTGAAGCAGAGTCGAGCTAGGCGGGAAGAAAAGAAACAAAGCACCTCGTGGGACGGTGACTCGGTGTCCAGCAAAGCTCTTACAGAGGACGAGGCTACCTCGGAATCCGACTCAGCCAGAGCAAAGTCCCTATCTAGGAAGAGCTCCAGGTCCCGAATACATTCGGATACTAGTGAAGAAGAAGAGTCGTTTAACAACAAGATTCGGAAGGTCGTAAAAACTGAAAGATTCCTAGAAAGTGACGTTGACCTTGGATTCGCTGATACCGAGGAAAAGCACAATTCTCTAGAAACCTCGAACGTGGTCGTGAACAGTGTTCACACCAACGTGAAAGAAGAGCCACGCACCTCGGACGACGATGACCGAATAGCTGTTCCCTTCCGTGGCAATCATCCGACGATCGTGGTGAACAACCACGATCGAGATTCGCGCAAGAAGTCGCATAAGAAAAAGCAGAAGCGGCAGAAGAATTCGATATCGAACGATGACAACATAAAGACCGAGCCATTGGAAAACATTGAACATAAGAACAAATTAAATACCGTGACGAGTAACGTGGAAAATCGACCTAATCACACGTCAGAATCTATCAACATGGCTACGTCCGCAACATCGGGAACAACGGTGTTGGAGAACACGGAAGAAAGGATACGATCGGACAAGAAACAACGAAACAAAAAAGATAAAAGGAGAGATCGAAACGGAGATGACAAAACCAAGGCAAGAAAAAAGAGGCTCAACAGACAGGAAGCCAGAGACTCGCAACGTATGGAGGACATCTTTGGCCCGTTATCTGACGATGTTGACGATGTCCCGTCTAACACCTTCTTTAATCGTCTGGGCAATATCACGTCGGAAAATAACACCTATGCCTCCGATAGCGATGGTGGTCACAGTCCAGTGCTGGATGTAGAACGAGTCAGACGGAAAGCAGAAAAGAAACGTCGTCATCAACCCGAAGACGAAAATAGTGTAGATTTAGCTGAAGCTGGACGGGAAATCGAGGCGAAACTCATGGGATTACCGAACTCACCGAAATCAGGAGTGGCGTGCACAGAGAGTAATGACCACGACGTGTTTCGATTTACCGATGACAATGACAGCGTGGAACCATCCACGCCATCAGCCATTCCAGAGAAAGTTAAAGAGAAAAAGAAGAAGAGGAAAAAGTCGAAGGAGGAGCGTAGTCGAAAGGATTACCATCATCATCATCACCATCACCACCATCATCATGATAAGAGCGGTGAATTACCTTACTTGGGTGCAGATCCTAGTCCTCCGAGAGCCAGCAGTCCACTAATCTCTAAAACTATGTCACCTATTTTACCAACACCTAGAGAAACTTTGTTAAGTCCCATTCCAAAAGTTGCGTCCAGCGTAGCGACAGTGCCGTCGATGACTCCTCCAGTTGTCAGCGGTGGTATTCAACCAGCAAAACCAGAAAAGAAGAAAGACAAGTTTATTCCTGGCTTTGGAATCGAAATAGATGAAACCATTCACGAGAATGCGGTGAAGAGTATCTCGGAACCAGAGGAACGCGAAAATAATTGTCAATCGCGTAGTAGTAGGGAAGAAACGGAAGTAACTGCGCCAACAATTCCACCTGCACAGGCCGAGGACAAGCCACGAGTCGCCATTTCCCAAGAAGAAACTGAAGATGCGGTTGCTGCGCTATTGGAGGAGACTTTCGGGGGATCCACGGAAGATTTTTCGTACGAGGGGGAGGAGGAAGACGCGGAAGCAGAAGATGTAGTCGGAGCACCTGCTGAGGCACCCCAGGAGGACGTCGAGGAGATGCAGCAAGCTGTGGAGAGTCTAAACGCTTCTACAGGAGAGGGCGAGACAGATATAAAACCAGACACTCCTCAGAGTGAACACGATTTACAGATAGACACAGACACGGAGGAGGATCCGAATTACGAGTCGTTCGACCTAACGCAGCCACCGAAAACGCCAGACATTCCATCGTTTTACAAATCTCCCACGAAGACCGTCAACACCGTCACACCTTCCCTGGCTACGACGGAAAAGCCTATCGAAACGCGTATATCATCCATGCCCATGAAACCACAGAGTCCCCCGACTACCGTGATTGCTCACTCGTGGAACTTAAACGAAAAACCGCGAGAAGTGGTTAAAACGGTGCAAACGGTAGAAACTATTGAAACCAACGTCACTAGTGATACTAGTCCGGAGAAAATTACCTCTCAGACGCACCGTGCTTCGACATCTCCGCCTCCGCCCTATAAACCAGTTCTGGGTCCGTGTAGTGTACCCATTACTAGCGAAACACCCAGAATAACAGCAGCCAGTCCCAGACCGCCACCTATTAGCGTGCAATCCTTGTATCAAAAGCTACCAGTATCACCGCAGTCTCAAGTGGTACCCATGCGACAGACTTCTCCTAGAATGCAGAACATCTCTGCGGTTTCTACGTCAGCCTCTTCGGATCAAACACCTTTGCCACCATTAGTTCCATCCAGAATGCCACCTTTGGTGCCATCGCAATTGTCACCTAGAATCTTGCAGCCCTTGTCGCCCAACGGCCAATGGTCTCGAAATTCTGCTGTCAGTCCTCACATGCCAAGTGTCGGAAAACCATCTCCACCGCCAGCCAGAATTGCAGTAAGCGTGTCGGTTTCTGCTTACAGACCAGAGGCACCAACGCCACAGATTTATTCTACCGCAGCCACTCAACAGCCAGTCATTCAACATGCTCCTGGAATGAGAGCTCTGGCGCCCAATCATCCTAGGGGAGGTTTGCCACCGCTAACTTTGAATATTCCACACCGTCCCTACATGCCTGTACCACCGTTGGCACCAGGTATACAAGTGAAGAGTTCGAGGGACTCTACCTTAGGCGGAAAATCAGTGATCGAGACGCTGCTTCCGGTAAATCCCAACGAACCTACGCAGCGTCTGGAAGAGCCTAAGCTGTCGCCAGCTGTTATTCCAGAGCCCACGAACAAAGCTTCCACTTCTCCTAAAGTTCCTTCGCCCAATCAACCTCCTACGTACATTCCTGAGACAGCGAAGATCGAAATTAACGCTAGCACGTCCAGTCCGGTATTTGGAAAACCGACCAGCATCGCAGACACCTGCTCTTTGTCGTCTAGAAGTCAAAAACAGATTTCTAGCTCTATTACGACGGATAATAATCTATTATCGCCTAGACAGAAGCAGGAAGTATCGAGTCTTCAACTTTTAACCACACATGTACCACGTTCTTTGACACCCAGCCCTGTAATAATCGCTCATGGACAGTCTCACCTTGTTCACAAATCCGTAGTGCACAGTATCGGAGCGTCCACTGTTTCTTCGACTAATCAACCGCTAATTAAGACAGTTGTACCCATAGTTTCTCAACAAATTGCATCCACAGTAACGGTGCCGATGCCTGAAGAAAAATGTATCATCACCCAAACCCCACTGCCTCTTAGTAACAGCCAAAGACACTCACCGGTCTCGCAAAGCAGTCAGTTATCGAAGCCTCATATTCCATTGGTGTCCACCGTCTCACAAGCCATTATCAGCAGAGCAGTACCATCTACAGTTTCTTCTGTATCAATGTCATCGATTAACGAGCAGAGCACGACTGAGGGTTTAGAATCTCGTCTATCATCGGAGCAAGAGCTAGAGGAAGACTCCGATACACAAGTGGCACAGACAGCCCAGCCTATGCAGCTCACTCCACCCATACAGCCCACTCAGCCAATGGACATTATAAAAGAAGAACCTCCCGACGTGAAGCACGAAGACACTGCGATGAAAGAAGAATTCCCGAGCGGTGAATCGGAACACTTGTTAAATCAACCGTGCACCAACATGGACACGAAGCCTCCTAAGGTAGAGCAACAGGATCTCGTAAAGTCAGAAAAATTGCCGTGCGTACCAAAATCTGAATGTGCGGATAATAATCTCGTTCCCAAGATGGAACTTGAAGCACCGATTAAATCAGAACCGATGAACACCGAGGTTAAGGAAGAAGAAATTGTAAAGGAAGAAGAAGTGGATATGGAAGAGGAACCAGCAACGGAGGATCCATTGAAAGAACCAAGTACAGACCCGCTAGCCATCGATGTGTCAAAGGAAGATCCAGCAGACAGTAAAGAGGATAGTGATTATTGGTCGGCAAAAGAAGTAAATATCGAGAGCGTGATTAGGAAAGTGGATGCCTTGTGCGATGGCGAGGGTAACGATGGCGACGAGGAAACGCAGTGCGGTCAAAATGTTAGCAATGAGACGCAGGAACAATCTAAGACCAACGAATCCGAGTGGTTCAATACAGAAACGGCGGAGGCTGAGAACAAAAAGAACTTCACGGCGAACGACGATCAAGACGAGGGTGTAGAGACATGCGAGAGCGAATCAACGAAGAGTCGTCGTGGAAGAACAAAGAGCAGGCGAGGAATCGGTAGCCGTGGGGGAGTTACCACCAGGCGAAGTAGCAGAAATACAACTACCGTTATGCACAAACGAGGAAATAGAACTCCCAGAGGAAACAAACATCACGTGGAGAAGAACAAACTACCAGCCGATGTGTACGAGTTCCACGACGATAGCGAAGAGGATAATGCTGGACGTCCGCGATTGATTCTCACCATTAAATCACCAGTGCCAAGCCTGACCGGTTCCAATACGCAGCCAGCAACACCTATAGCTGCGGTTAAAGAAGTGCCACCGGAAGAGTTCGTTTCTCCAGCCGCGAACACACGAAAGTCCAGAAGATTGGCCGAAAGGGATGGCAGCAGAAATACTATCGATGATGTCATCGAAGATGTCGTGCGTGGTTCGGCGGCGAACAAAGGAGTGGTCGGAGGATCTGCGGGCAATGTTCATGCTACCAGAAGAAGCACCAGGCACAACAACTCTCCTCGCAATGTACAGACTACGTTGCAACTGACAGAACCTAGAAAATCACCAAGAGTTGGGCGCGGAAAATCGGTACGAAGAACTTCGGAGAATAATGATGACAGCAGCGAGGAAAAAATCAAGGAGACGCCACCAGCAACGCAAGAGCTTCAAAATAAGGAAGAAACCGTTCCACCGCGAGAAGAACTTCCGAAGGCAGAGGATACGAGTCAACCTTCGCCGTCGCCAACACAAAAACCAGTCTCCCATGAACCGATGACACTGATAGATCCAGTAACTGGAATGCTGATACCAATGAGGGAATCGGAAGAGGGTCAGTACATTCCAGTTTCCACTTCGTCCGGACAGATACAAGCGGTGAACAGAGCCACGTGCGACTCGCGAAACACTCCAACTGTTATGGTCAACACCAGTCCTAATACGACCGAAGTGTTACGACCGAAACCGCCTCAACCTGAAAATTTAACGATTTCCGAAGAACCTAAGAAGGAAGAATCCCCAGAATCGATCCAGACTCAACAGATTCAGCCGCAGACCAGCGTAATCACGAAGCCACAATCTCCTGTTATCCAAGTCACCTCCACGATTAGTATGGTCCAGTCGGTAACAACCCCCACCACAACTACTTCTATAGCCACAACAACAGTAGCAATACCACAGACAATACCCACTTGCTCGACCCAATCGAAACCTACCAGTCTCAAGGCCCATGTCTTGAATGCCAGTAAATTGGCTACGCCTGTGCAACAGCAAGTGGTAATTACGAAACCAGCTGCTCCCAGTGTACCTACTCAATCGGTGGTGCAGAATATCGTAAAACCAACGCAAGCGGTGCAAGGTCTTCACCTACAAATCTCTAGTAACAGAGTGGTGTCTCCAAGTTTGAGTCCTTGTGCCAAACAGACGTCTCAGATCAGTGCTACAAATGGAAAAGGTCAAGGACAGCCTATGTCTCCGGTTCTGAACAACACTGGCGTTCCACCGAATCCCAAACAGCACCTTTTGCAAGCGGCAAAGCAACAAACCTCTACAATAGTGAACCTTCCACAAAAATTGCCGATGAACGTCCATCCAGCTAGTGTGACTACAACACCGACTCCGAGAATCCATCAACCTGTCTCTCAACCAACAGCATTAAAGGCTATCAATGGCCAGCCGCATCCTTTGAACCCAAAAGCTCACTTGCTTCAAGCAGTTGTACCACCAATGGTCACGGGGAGTGTTGCAAGTCCACCTACTCAACCTCATTTGATAAATCCTCAACCCACTAGCGTGAGCTGCTCGAGACCTCCAGCTCAAAAACCACCGGTAAGAATGGTTCTCTTTTTTTGTATAATGTAGTAGATAGACTTAAGTGTAATATGTAATGTGGAAGATGATGATATGTATAAGCGTGATTAAGGTAATTTTTTCCCTAAAATATGGAAAAAGTTCTTAAACTTCGGTTACGTTTCTAAAATTTTAATTTCATAAAAAGAATGATGCCATGTTTTTATTTTGAATTATTCCTATATAAGTGATTCTTTCGTATAAAATTGAATGCGTGTAAAAATATTATTTATATAGAAGATATTTAGAAAAAAATGTGATGCTATGTTTCAATATCGATATATAATTTAATTGGTAATTTGTGTTATTTATTTTAAATAGATTAATTATGAAATATACAATAATTATAATGATAAATTAATTCAGTGAAATTTTGATAAATTCTATATAGCGAAGTCTGTTAAACGAAGAATTTAAATCTGATATTTTTTTCCAAGTCAAGACACTTTATATGAACAGTTTCTGATACCCTGTCTGTATCAAATAATTTAGTACTATAAATGGAATTGTTTTTTTTCAATTAGAAAGTAATATTACTTTCAATGAAATAAAACGAGTGTTTTACGATAATTCTAGGTAACGGGAACGATGGAACCACCAAAAATAGAAGTATCAATGTCTGGCTGTATTATGGTTCCAACCGCAAGTCCGCAAGCACGAGGGGTACCAATATCAACTTATGAAGGACCTTTGGTAAGCGTAATGTTTATAATGTATTGTATTTATCATTTTAAATCATATATCAAAAAATATTACAGCTGTATAATATTCATTTGTGATCCATGCTTCTAATTCGAATCAAATTAATCTGACCTTGTTACGGTCGAGTTGAAAATTTAATACATCGTATTATATAAAAGTACATTAAAATATACATAGATATGTTATGTATTAAATATTTTGACACACGAACTAACGTAGCTTGGTTTTGGTTAGCATGGGAGTGCGGGTGCTGCTCCATCACCAGGGGGCCAATATGGACTTGTCCCCCCGCATCGATCCCAGAGTCCTCCATTGCCTCCACCTGCCCATCATCATGCTAATGCTTCTCAGGTACATACTACGCTTTATTTCAACTTTATTAAAATGCGTCGCTGTGAACACATAATAAAAACATTTCTACTATCTGCAATAAAATTTGTGCGCTTTAAATCAATATTGTTCGTCCGAAATAATTTGATTTGTAATATTTTAAACATGCAGGGTGACGTTGTGAACCATTATGGAGGATTAACAAGAGGCGGAGAATTACCACCGCATTACATGCACCCGCAAATGTTGCAATATCAGTACCTGCGAGCACAACAAGAGGCCTTGACAGCTCCACGTATATATCACATTCAAGAAACCCGATCTCCTCATTTACCATTAGATCCAAAACTCGAAACCGGTATAGAGGACAGTCACAGTCCTCCATTGGAATTGAGACGTGGTACAAGAACACCGCAAGATCGCACTACTGACAGCCCCCAAGTAGCTCAAGTATACATGATGCACGGAGCAGTGAGACTTCCACCACCGCCGCCACAATATAATGCAGGAAGCAATCCATCGTTAACCGGTGCAACAGTAGCCGCTAGAGGTGGCTTTTACGAACCTCCACCAGCACATTTACGTTCTCAATATCCTATTGCTGCCAGTGAGGCGCCAAGCGACAGAGCTATCACTCCGGATAGACCTAGAAAACACCAAGTGGTCACACCACCTCATGCTTCCCAAGTGCCACCACAAGCAGATTCGTTCCAAATGTTGTTGCAACGTTACCCGGTCATGTGGCAAGGACTGTTAGCACTTAAAAATGACCAAGCAGCAGTACAAATGCATTTCGTTTTCGGTAATCCTAATGTAGCCAGGGACAGTCTACCATGCAATAGCGATGGCTCTACTCCACCATTGAGAATCGCCCAGAGAATGCGGTTGGAACAAACTCAGGTCGAAGGAGTGGCAAGAAAGATGCAGGTATGTGTGAAAAAAATACTTACTTTAATTTGGTTTTTATATTGTAGAGTGTATTATAGAATTCTTTTCAATACGTATGTCTAATGATGTGTTAACGTTAAAATAGTTTTCAACTAAAATCAAAAAATTAAACGATTACAGTACACTATTGGTAATACAAGTTTTAATAACGTGGACTAAACAATAACAGTATTATGGAGATTAATTATAAAACTAAGATCTAAAACTAACTTAATATTGATTTTTGTATCCTTAATAGCAATAATGATTGTAATAACGAAGTTTTAATAATGATTTTTGATAAAATCACAGTGTAAGAGTAACACATGCATGATATATAATTATGTAATATGTATATATTTGTTTTGCTATGTTTTGCATCTTAGAACTATTTAAATAATACCTGTATTGAAAATATAAATAAATATATTACAAAAACACTTCTCTAATACCCTCTATTATACTTTTTGTATAGAACTTAACTAGTAAATCACTTCATTCTTTTAGATGGACAATGAACACTGTATGCTTCTTGCGCTTCCTTGTGGTCGAGATGAAGTAGACGTACTACAGCAGAGTAAGAACCTTCAGACCGGATTTATAATGTATTTACAACAAAAACAGGCAGCTGGAATTGTTAACATCGCTGCGCCAGGATCACAACAGGTATGTACACACGCATTATTTAAATTAATTTTAAATATAATCAAATAGTAAAAAAAAAGAAAAAAAAAAAGAAATGTAACAGTGAAATAAATGTGCAATTATTTTATTTACAGCCTGCGTACGTAGTCCACATTTTCCCATCTTGTGATTTCGCAAACGAGAGTCTGGCGCGAATTGCGCCGGATTTGTTGCATCGCGTCGCAAAGATCGCCCATTTGCTCATCGTCATTGCCACGGTTTGAGGCCAACCAGTGGTGGTCTACTGGATTACAATCTATCTATACTTCTCGCCTTCACGCACTAGTAGTAGGACGCTTCGCATGTGGCATGAAGCCTGGAGTGTCCTCCCCGACGAAGTGCAGTATCGTACAACAAACGATGAGAATATTCCCGAGAGAAAAAGAGATTTCTCCTCCGGAGTTATATCAGTGACAATCAAACGGATTCTTCGGCAAGTTGTGCCGATTGTCTAGATCGTAGGCCTAAAACGGAGGTACGGGGTTGTGTAGCGTAGAGAGGCTAGCACGGTCAATGCGTGAACATCACCGAGCGTGCCTTTCTTCCCCAGTTCACTTCGCGATGGCAAGTTTCATTCCTGATGGAATGGCTCGCGGTACGCTCGTCACTGACAGCGTTTGTGAGATCGACCGACGTCACCCTTGGTCTTTCTGACAAGCGGGTCAGGCACAACCTCAGCCCTTAGTGAAGACCTTCGATTGATTAAAAAAACCACGCGATGTCCTCACTATGAAAGAAAAATTTAAGGGAAAAAAGAAAGAAAGAAAGAAAGAATAAGAAATAACAGAGAAAACTCACACTCGTCCCTCCTCTAGGAAAACAGTAAAACGTAACTACAGTTGCTCTAGATGGACAGTCGATTTCGTAAGTAAGAGAATAGAGGAAGAAGATTAAAAAAAAAAAAAAAAACTAACGTACCCTACCACTATAATACACAAGCTATTTTAAGTAAGGCTTAGACATTAATGATATTGTATAAATTATAAGCGAGCCAGCGAGGGCATAACTACTGTGATTTTAATTATTTAACGATATATATCTGCGTAAAGAAGATGAAAACAAAAAGTGAAAACATTATAAAACGGTGACCAAGTCTGGTCCATGCGGTATGTGATGTGTTTTTTGTATAATACTGCTCTATATAAATACCTATGTATTATATTACTTGTAACAATAGTTGCTGCTGCCGCTGTTGCTGCTGCCGCTCGTGTCGAACTAGAAAGTAAAGTTACGATCTAGACCTCTAGTGAAAAAAAAATACGAAAGGACTACCTAAAATAGTGTTTATCTTTAGTGTAATATAGTTTCCCATAGCAGGATGTAACATATTATTATCATTATTATCATCTTAGCACTATGTACATTATAAAAAAATTTTTAATATTCTTATTTTGATTCTTTATTATTATTATTATTATTATTATTATTATTATTATTATTGCTGTCATCATCACCATTATTAGTATGGCTATTATTATTATTATTATTATTATTATTATTATTATTATTATTATTATTATTATTGTCATTATTATTATTGTCATTATTATTATTATTATTATATTTTCATTATTATTACTATTATTATCATCATTATTATGTTATCATTATTATTATTAATTACTACTACCACTACTGCTACTACTACTATTACTACTATACTATTATCATCACCACTACTACTACTACTACTACTACTATTACTACTACTACTACTACTACTACTACTACTACTACTACTATTATTATTACCACTACTCTATTACTACTATTATCACTGCTATCAATTATTATTAACGTTATTACATCAGGTTAGTTAGAACGTACCAATCTGCACATCAAAAAGGAAAAAAAAAGGGGCTTAAAAGTATGTCGTACTGAACGAACAGGATACAGTATGACCGATCTCATTGACCATTGACGTCGCCCCATTCTGTACATCTCCATCCCCATTTCTCTTACCCTTTGTCACCTTCTGCGCGATGTGTCATAGACTCTTTAGCAATCGTGTCGAGGATAATAATGCGCTTACGTGTATAGACCAGAAGTTATACTATATCACACGGAGCCGTGGAAAAAAAAACATTAAGTAATATAAAGAAACTTAACTATTTACGATATTATTGCTGCAGCGCATAGAGCGCATGCCTCTAGAGAATAACCTTATGTAAAAGTATTAGGGATGGTCAAAACATGCTATTCGTTATTACCGAGTGTTCAATCGACTCGAAAGATCGATCATTTTTATTTTTTCTTTGTTACTTTATTTTCTTCTCACTCGAACGTGTGCTGAATCAGCAATCGAACGATTTAATGTTTTTGTTTGTTCTTTTCCTGTTTCTTGATTGAACATCGAAATAAATATAACGCACGAATATGTATCGAAATTATATTAATGTTATGCGACACTAAAGAAATCCTCGGTTATTATCTGACAATTTCTTCTAATGCTCTTAATGTGAACGACACAAAGTGTATACGCATCGTCCAAACCGTACACGATGTTCTGACGATCCCTAAGAAAAATGCGATTAATTTAAGGCAGCGCGAATATTCGTGGAGCGTGTGCATGTACAGTGTAAAAGATGCGTTGTGCATATGTACAGTATAGAGGTATAAGTGAGCGAGCGAGACGATGAGTTTAAAGAAAGCATATATATTACAGCTATGGTTAAGTATACATAATAGGACGCGAATTAGACACTTACGTCGCGGTATTCCGTTCATTTTTATCACAACAATCGCTTCTTGTTACATTTCTTTTGTTTCTTCTGACCCTTTTCCGCTTTTTTTTTCGAGATTGTTTTATATGTATAGAGAATTCAAGTTCCCGCGGCGTGCGTGTCTGTGTCGTGTCTTATCTATCTTGTAAAATATCTGTGAATATTATGATTTAGTTTCTTCCTATTATAGGCTACTGGTATACAAAAGTTTATGTTATTACTTACTTAAGAGAAAGAAATGTACAGATATCACCATTTTTGTTTTGTGTTTTACTGTAGTTATTGATAATTATATGGATATTAACGATAATAATAACTATGATTAAAAAACTTCAGCAAGGCTCGACGCGTCATTTTTGAAACCCGTTAAAAGTATGTAGGAGTAATATTTAATTTATACACGAAATTCTTGATGAGGATGATTTATTGCTTATACGATACGACGATTCGAATGAAAAAGTGAAACTGAAACACGTAACAGTATTTACAATTATAAATTTGTCATTCAAAAGTTTAGAAACTGGACTTCATTGTCGTTTAACAAGTAAAAAATAATATAACACATGAAAATAATACAATACGTAATTTATTTGCATTTTGCGTCACACTTCATTATTATACTTTTATATTGCAAAAATGAAATCTTTATTCTTTTTCTTAATAAAAGTAATTGAACGTAATACATTAAATGCATATCTGCAAAAGCTAACACTTGTAAAATATTCATATCTCAATACTTTGAAAATACAAATTGTGTATGTTATTAAAAATAAGTATGATAGTTAAATTACAAAAATATAATTCTCAAAGTATTTTATGCCCTCTTTGTAACGTCCACAGTATTAAGATGCATCTGTATCTTACATCGATAATTTGTTTTTGATTATAAAATCGCAGACGAGGTACAGGATAGACTTAAAATCTTACGTGATTTCGTGTCCAATGTTTTGAAGTACCGATCGCGTAAAAAAATCAGACGTTTTCTTATGCCCTCTACAGTTTAGAGTGGTGAATTTAGAAATTATATAGAATCGAACAACCAAAGTTGATAAAGTCAACAGATGTAAAAAGATTTTCTTTTGTTACCAACTTATGCAGGGTGCCTGTGATAATTCTGAACCGTTCTTTACTTTTTAACGTATTGCAGCAGAAAAATATTTTAAGCGTACTTCCGAATAGCCCCGGTAGCCGATCGATACGAAATTTGGAGGGTTGGGGAGGGGGCAGAGGGTACAGACTTTAAATATAAAATTTTAACTGCGATTAATTATTGCTTTCCGAAATATTAATAAAAATAACTTTCAGCACCATAGATTGAATACGGCGTATACAGACTTGACTAATACATCGAATGCTGTTTAACCAGATGTTATTTGATACAACCGTTTTCGCTGTGGTAGTTATTGGCCGTCAACTATCGAGTAGCCGACGATGCATAGCGATATCGGTCTCAGTATTTATAGGGTATCCCACAAATGTAAGTTATGCTACTTACACCGTAAAGCGGTCGGCAATAGTTCATTAGCCCTTGCGTAAAAAACTGTATCTCGTAAATGATTTGTTATAGAACAAAACTAAAAAATGTAGGGTAATTATTTAAAAGTTTATCCTCCGTGCCGATTTTGATGATTTTTTAATATGTTGTAAAACTCAACATTTTAAACAACTTTTTCCTATACATATAAATGTTGGTCTCGCGTAGTTTCCAAGAAATTCGCAAAAAACTATCGGTACCACAATGAATTTTGCCTATAGTTATGCGTCTGTGGCTGCGTATGCGTCAGGTTGGTTGCCTGTCGCCGGCCGACTTATCTTCTGTTTATTCATGAGAGTCAGGCGAGCTTAAAGCCCCGTACATAACTGCATATGCAAGGCTGCAAGTAATGTCTGTTATAACTCAATTAAAGGTGAATGTCATTAACATATTAGGTTCGGTTTGTTGGATACGAAAATAATAAGGGAAAGTCACATAAATAACCAACGCACTTGGGCGAGCTAAGCCTAGATTTGGAAAACTACCCAAGGACGCTCACTGTTTTAACGTCGAGCTGAACAGTCGATTACCGAACGTTTTCGTTATTGCCAGGTCGCATTTAGCGGATTACAGATTTATTTTTTACAGGTTCGGGTTCGGGTTCGGGTTTGCGTCAGATTTTTCAATCTGGCCACCGCGAGGCGGCCGATAACGCTTGCGAAAAATAATAACAAATTAATTATAAAAATAAAAGTGGTTAAAAGATAAAGTTTGTGGGCGTTTTTAAAATACTTGATTTAATGATACGTGCGTTCACGTCGAAGCTAATACAATAATGTCCTTCTGGACGTACCGTGAGTCGTGAGGATGTTTTCGCTAGTATTCCTCCCTTAATTTTATAGCCTTAAGTCCCAAGGAGTTTCCCTTAAGAGGCGAAGCGCCTTGACGAAATGCACATGGGCTGCTTCAGCCGTTTGCCTACCGCGATTTTCTAACAATAATAATAAATTTAATAAAAAATAATAACAATTGTACAATAATAAGTGAAAATATATATTATATATTATTCATTTTGAGTCGAGTCACAAGTCGGTAAAATCTCTGCCATCGTATCGAAAAATGCCATTAAATGTCATTAAAATGTCATTACAATCATATTGTCGACGGAATAGAAATTCTGCTACAATACTGTATATCTCACATAATGAGACGCGCGAGTTCCATAACGAGGAATATTAGCCCTCGTATCACGCATACTCTATATTCTGCGTGCGAGCTCCAGTGTGTAATGGACACAAGAAGAATTGGACTATCAAGTTGGTTTTTGCCAGAGGTTTATTCAACAACGTGTATTATAACTGAAGTATACCCGATTGACTTAACAGAATCTGCCGATGGAGGAAATACTTAGGAGTACTTAAAGGTCTAGATGGTAGTAACGGTAAGAATACGACAGGCAAGTTAACAATTAGTCGGACTATGATGGTAGGTTCATAGAGCGCGGACGACACATTATTTTGGGTATGGAGACGCGGTCTTTGAAAACAAATATGAAACAGTATTTACAGATGTGATGTATTTGCGAGTATGATTTACCGTTTATGAGTATGACGAGTGAATATATTACATCTCCCCTTTTAAATAGACATAAATTGAAGTTAGAATTTATCTTTAATTGTAATACCAAAACGATTAGGAGTATTGATCGAAATATTTGTGAGAGAACTATCGTCGCTAGTTCGTTAATACTATAGATCGATTACGCATTTGGTTATCCGGTCTTGAAGTTGGTTGATCGAATTGATTTCGCGTTCTGTTATTAGAATTGCTTGAACATAAATAACTTATTACTTAAGTCTAACACTTATTGCGACGTGTACAAAACCTTAGTATCCTTTATGAGATATAGATAATTATTATAATTGCCGCTGCATATCCAACCTATGCGAACATAGAAACTTATGGCTGGCGGCATCTAAGTTTTCTAAATTTACATTTAAGTTTGCAGCATCTTTTATTTGCAGAACTATGCTTATATTCGCTTTTTGTTTTATACAACAATTGTCATTTGAAATATTGAAAGTAAATACAACGGGTGAATATTCGTTTTCTGTTGAGGAGGTTACGTGGAGGAGTATTTAAATAAATGTATTCAAGATACGGTGGAAGAAAAATATATATTTAGATAGTCTCAACCCATTTGCATCATCGGTCTACTTCGGCCGCCGTGCTTAAAAATCAGAACCGAACAATGGACGACTGACCCATATCACATATGGGTGTGAAACCGACGTTGAAAAAATTTATGGATTTAAATCACATATTCATTTTCTGTCACATCCGAAGAATATTTAGCAATTGGTAATAAGAAACAAAAATAACAAATAAAAAACTTATAAACAAGTAAGAAACAGTCGCATGTTCGCGAAATATTCCGCGCTTCGTGATGGTAGACAGTCGCGGCTCGCGGAATACTCCGCGCTTGGATACAAATGGGTTAAGATGATCTGTGCAAGACGGGCGCACGGTTAGAACTGAGGAAAAAGGCAAGTAACAGCGCGTACATTCATACCTGGGATATTCGCAGGCATCCCCAAACCCTAATTGATGATCGTACCCTAAAGTGAGACCAGTAAGAAAAAGTCCGTTATTTTTAGTTTTTTTTTTTTAGGATGCAGAGTTTACACAAACACATATAAAACATGGCCTTGTAACGTAAGTACTTTACATTGTTCATTTAATTGAAAAATTCTTGCTTCATCTAGAGTTATATCAAAACTCTAGATGAGTTTTGTCATCATGTTTAGAGTTATACTAAATGTGTGGTTTCATTTCTACATGTAATTGTTACATCGGTCGATTTCGGTAATACATGTAACCAACAATTTTTACTAATTTGTACCATATATCGTTTTGGATTCGAGCAATATGTGTGTCACAAGATATCGGGATTTGGTTTTGAGAGAATAGTAATTTTGTCTCACGGATTGATTTTACACGTGACGTGTATAAGTTTCGTCATTTTACAAATACGAGTCATTTCAAACGTACATTTGCAATTCGTTAAACTGTCTAAAGTGACATACTGCAGTTTAGTAGTTGATATAGCTAGGTACTTGGTTGAAGGTTGTATAAATACATACGTGTTATTTTCGTAATGAGTATTAGCTTATTTTTCATGTAACATACTTGAAGATTTACGAGAATCAAAAGTTCACAATGAATTCCGGGAATTGAATAGGTGTAATTATTCTTGAGTGTAACGTACCTTGTTTCGCAAATAATACAGCATTAATCAGAGCAAACAGTGTGATAATATCAAGTTCGCCTATTAGTAAATTAAGCAAAGAGAAGTATTGGATAACGTCATTCTTTTTCCTTAAGTCACTCATATTATTTTAGATAGTTTTAAAACGATCATCGATAACTGAAATTTTCATTAAAAATTTTTACATTCCTATATACATCACTGATGGTTTCGTTAAAATTAGCAATTGTAGTTTGTACAACTCTTTCTATCGCGTCATTGCAATATGCAGCACCATTGTTATCTATAGTATCAATTATTATTTTCAATACTGTTTCGATCGCATTGAACCACGTTTTACGCGCTTATGCGCAATTAAATCCTTTAAATCGTGTTTCTTAATTTTTAGAGATGGTATTGAATGATCAATAATACAAACAGTGTAGATTTACAGACTGCAGATTCGTTTAAATAATCACAATAACATGTGATTTTCTTATCACTACGTTCAATCATGTGTAATTTATTATCTACACAAAGCAAATCAAAATAAGTAACTAACTTCGTTTCTGTATACTATCAAAATATATTACCGGAGTATATTTTAATTGCCAGACATTGTAATACTCCGCATTAATGATTAAGAAGGACCTATAACACAGTTATGTTATTTACGCATTAATTAAAAGTGTAACGTTTACCGGAGCATTGACTTTAATTATTGTATACGGACTAGTATAATTAAAACTAAAAACTTTCTTTGAACCATTGATTTTAGTTCGTAACAGATAAACTAAATCGTTTAGTTTACAAATAACTTTGTTCTTTTATCATAATATTGTTTATTCCGGGTTTTGCCCTCGATTAGATAATTTCTTGCAGTTTCGTGTGATTTCTGAAACTTTAGTTTTATAACTATATTATTTGAATTCTGATTTTTTTAATAAAGACAACGGAATTTCAGATTTTTTGGGGGGAAAATAAACTCATAAGACACATAGTTAGTGCACGTGTGAACGGTTGTACCACACCTATACGTGTACATTGCGCTAGGAAACCATTCATCCCAGTCGATTTGATCTGATTTTACGTAATGTTTTAACACGTTGACCGTCACGCCGAAATCATATGTTTTGCCGAGGACGTCACACCGGTAGATAGAATATTTGATAAAAATTAATCTCTCATTTTTGATCTTGTAATAAAAATTTTTAATCGTCGAATATTTTATTTCAAAGTATTCTCTAATCAACGATGATGTTCAAAATCCATGAACCGTCAATGTCCTGTTACGTACGCATCCTCCACGGAGCCGAAACGGCGCAGTGTTTAGTCTAGTGCCCCATGGAAGGGTTGATTCATGCTAGGGGAGCACATTCCTCGGTATGAGTCTAACGTACCCCCTCCTACGAATCTAATACTTTTTCGGGGTATATAAGGAGCTAAAATTTTGGAAGATCAGATCAGTCTAGAGTTGACTAAGAGTACGCCGTTACTCCGTCAGTCAAATATCTGTATTAGCAAGATCGGGTTGCATTCCCTTTCGAAGCATTCTTCAAATTCGTTAAGAAACGTAAGTCTCGGATAGACATTCTCAGACTATCTCCGCGTCCCGCGCTGCGTAAAGGCCGAGAAAGATACACTCGCATTAGAGTGTAGAACCATTTATCTGTATATCTTATTATAACTTGATAGTTTAAGAATATATTGTTGAGTTTTAACCGAGTTGCTTAATTCTGGCACCCATCCTTAGTTATTGAACAGTCGAACTAGCGAGTATTCCCACATTGATATACCTTTACCGCTCGAGGTATACTAATGGTAGATTGCAAGGTCCAATATCCTTAACCTATAGTGGCTCCCGGTGATACAAGGCACTGGTTCGTCCACGCTTTCCTTCAGTTGCCCCCGGTATTAACCATATATCGGTTCGTCCACGCACCCTCACCTTAGTGGCTCCCGGTGTCACAAAAGCATCGGTTCGTCCGATCCTGACCAATAATCCTATCTATCCATAAACCTAAGGCCACGCGATAGCGCCTGGCCCACACCCCGGCCCTTGCAGCCGTAACAGTTCATTCAACTTTTACAATTATAAACATTTAAAGCACTCCGGTCACCGATGACCATCGTGGCGTACCGGGGGAAACAATCTGCGGTCACATATGACCACCGTGGCGGTCAACGTGTTAAATAATTTGCTAGAGTGGCATGAGAGTGGAATGGAATACGTACTGTATTAAAGAAAATTTTAATGCTAACGTCTGTTCCTTTAAATATGTAACGCAATATTGATCTAACCTTCTCACATTTGAATTTTCCAAATTTTGTACCTAATAATTGCAAGCTAATAAATTTTAATTTATATTTTATTACAAGGTTCCGAAACACACATAATGCTTTACAAAGATCCTCTAAGCGTGCTTCATCTCAAACGTTTTTCTTAATTACAATATAGAATATACATATACTTGCTTCCTTCTTTTATTGCTACCGCTTAGTGACATTCAAGATTATGATTTTTAAGACTATTTNTATCTTATTATAACTTGATAGTTTAAGAATATATTGTTGAGTTTTAACCGAATTGCTTAATTCTGGCACCCATCCTTAGTTATTGAACAGTCGAACTAGTATATCGGTTCGTCCACGCACCCTCACCTTAGTGGCTCCCGGTGTCACAAAAGCATCGGTTCGTCCGATCCTGACCAATAATCCTATCTATCCATAAACCTAAGGCCACGCGATAGCGCCTGGCCCACACCCCGGCCCTTGCAGCCGTAACAGTTCATTCAACTTTTACAATTATAAACATTTAAAGCACTCCGGTCACCGATGACCATCGTGGCGTACCGGGGGAAACAATCTGCGGTCACATATGACCACCGTGGCGGTCAACGTGTTAAATAATTTGCTAGAGTGGCATGAGAGTGGAATGGAATACGTACTGTATTAAAGAAAATTTTAATGCTAACGTCTGTTCCTTTAAATATGTAACGCAATATTGATCTAACCTTCTCACATTTGAATTTTCCAAATTTTGTACCTAATAATTGCAAGCTAATAAATTTTAATTTATATTTTATTACAAGGTTCCGAAACACACATAATGCTTTACAAAGATCCTCTAAGCGTGCTTCATCTCAAACGTTTTTCTTAATTACAATATAGAATATACATATACTTGCTTCCTTCTTTTATTGCTACCGCTTAGTGACATTCAAGATTATGATTTTTAAGACTATTTAAGCAGCTTGTATAACGCATTTAACATTCACTAAAAATTCTTCACATGGCTCGACATCTTTCGAAATACATATTGCACGATTATCCGGTGAGGAAAATAGTGTGTCCTCGTATTCCTGAATTTTATCATAATTTAAGTTTAACTTCAGTTTCTGCATTATACTTTATCCG
>SMSQ01024715.1:0-11148 GCA_019453375.1 Ctenoplectra terminalis | reverse complement strand
TAAACGTAAAATTCTAAAATCCCTAAATAGAGATCGCGGCAGCTAATGGATTAATAGTTGATACGACTTAAAATAAACAATTTACGGAAAAAAAGAAGGAAATGGAACGTCCTAAGAAGTTGATTCGTCTCATTTTCTCTTTTTTTTATTTTCAAACTACCAATTCTTTAAATCCATTATCAAAGCTCTTTGCCTTATCTTAAAGGCTTTTATGATGGTTTCAATGAAGCGAAGAACACGACGAACGTACAATCGGGTTGAAAAGAATGATGAAATGGTTGGAATACCCTGATCAAATAAACCGCGCAATTTTGAAAAGTTTTACTCGAGTTTGAAAGAGGAAATAGTTGGGGGAAATGAAGTTGAGGAAATTAATAATTGCGCAACTTTAGAAATTTTCTAAAAGTTTAAACAAACGATGCTTTTACGTCGAAATATTAATTGTTGAATAATAGATGATTCTGGCTGTGTTATAATTTTATTATGTGAAATAATTGTGTTACTTTTAATAATTGAGAGAATTTCTCGTTTCGTGTTGTACAAAGCTATGTTGCTTAAATAATTATACTATGTTGCGGCAGGAAACCTAAGTAATCATCCTTTTTTTCTTTGATAACCCGATACAGAATGAAAATAAATTCATCAAAAGTATAAAATTTCAATGAAAAGAATTTTTTCAAATGAACCCATAAAAGCATTAATAGTGAAATTTAATTTTTTATGAATTTTAATTAACATCATAGGAAAACAGTCCTAATTTCATTCTGCCTGATGCAGAAATAATATACGTCTAGGTTCACTAATAATATTTTATTAGTGAATAATAATTAGTCATTAATAATTCATTGACAAGTCAGGCTTTTTAAAAATATTTAAAAATAAAAAAAACCGGGTTAAAATTATTATATATACTTGGATTTCCAAGATATAAGATTGTATTTTTAATCCAAGATAAAAAAATAATATTCGTAATTTGTAGTTTGAAATTTTTACACGATTTTTGATAAAAGTTTAAATATCTCAAAATCATGTTTATTGACCTGTACCACTAATGCTTTTAAGGGTTCAAATATTGAAAATAGGAGAAATATTTTATGAGATAAAATTAATCGAACGCCGCGTCTGCTGCTTTTATATTTTACGTACAAATTAAACTTAACTTTTTATCCCTGTAATATGTATAATAGAGAGTGGGTAAAAAATAATTTCTTCATTTCGAAATGTCGCCTATTCTACTTCTACTTCTAATAATTTTACACAGTACGTTTATATATTTTAACAAGTTAAAAAGCAACGTTACCAAAGAAATAAACATTTAAGTAAAATAAATAACAAATGTGAGAAAAGCTCGAACTTCTGTTCAGTAAAAGAGCGACCAATTTTATTATTTTATAATTTTCCATAGGTACTTAACCCTTTGACTACGGCAGACTTTGGCACGCACTGGCCGTACGGTACGGTACGAATTCACTCGCGACGTCCACTGGGTACGGCGAAATTTTTCGTTAGACATGCATTTCTGAGCAAGTATATTAAAATATGTAGGAATCTTTAAACTAAGCTAAAGGCGGAGCGGAAATATATAAAACTACGGTAAAAGGAAAGCGTGTATACCGTACTGTGTTTCGGCTGTGACTGACTGCAGGCACAGTTTCCGCCGGAATTTTCCAAATATTATGGCCCACCATCTAGCCTATGTCTTAAGTGCCTCGACGCAGTCCCGTATCGCGCTCGACGCCTAAACAAAATCTCGGTTTACAATAACGACAGATCGGCTCTCAGTACGACAAATTGTTCAAAATACTGAAATTTATTGCATTAAACGAATATTACTTGAAGTGAACATTAATTTTAAGGATTTTTTAAATAACAATATTTTATAATATTAATATTTTATTAATATTTTAAGCCAATATGTTTGGGACACCAATAGGCGCCAACAGTACCGGGAAGTAAACATATGCTGAACGCTAATAGGCGCGAACAGTACCGGGAAGCCATGTTTTGGACGCCAATAGGCGTCAACAGTAGTCAAAGGGTTAAAAAAAAGAAAAAAAACTATTTGTACTACCAAATAATTTAAAAAATCCAAGATTTAAATGCCTTACATCGCGCATTTAACCCTTTCACCACGGCGCTCTCAGAATTGAAAGAGCTCTTGGTATACTAATCGATAGAATTTTTGTCGATATAACAAAAATATACGTAGCGAAATTGAAGTGTTTTGTTTAATGAATGATGCCAGATCATATGTAAATGAAAACATAAATAATTCTATCGTACAGAAAACGTCAATGCACGCTTTCGTTGCACGATCACCTAATTTTTAAAGGCGTGCATATACCCTCTTCGCACCGAAAGAATTAAATTATCTCTTTATCATCCCCGTGATCTCCTACGCGTGCAACGAACGTAAATAAGAGATTAATAAATAAAAGAGCTCTTAACGAGCAAATTAACGTTTCCCGATTTCTAGAGCGTGCTAAATTCGGCCAACACATCCACAACACGAATTCACCGAACGATACGTATAATCGTTGATGAAAACGATCGTTTAACCATCGCTTCTTGATAAGCGCAAACATACATATTCATTCCCTATCGGTTTAATTATGCTTTACGAGTTGATTCGTACACACCGATTGATCGTTCAGCATTGAAATCATTACGACCGATGCTTAATTTTGTTTTTACACGGTGAATCGGATCCATCGTAATTAAAAGGCATCCGATCTTCGTTTTAATGCACAGAAGGCACGCGCGATTCGGCTGCTTTTTTTGCCGAAGCTTAATTAAAACGGTACGAGCTGGAAAATCTCTTCATTGTTATCTCGAGAACAACTCGGCGAGGATAAGCAGCATTCTCGACGAGATGGGAAGAAACGAAGGATAAAAGATGAAACTGGATATAGATAATCAACAGTTCGGAGAGGTATACGATCGATGAAAAATCGGGTTGTGTACATCGCAATGAATTTTCCAACGAGAAACTTTAATTCAAAGCTAAACCTATCGACGATTAAATTGTATCTATTTGTATCGAAAAAGTCATAGTAATATATGGACCGTTTATTTTGAAAGTGGTGTAAGTCCATTTTTTCTTGTTTCGAGAAAATTAAAGGTTAGCATATCTGTTAATTAAAAAATTTAGGCAAATTATATGAAGTCTGGCAATGTTTCTACTGTATCATCGATATTTAATTTGATTGTATCAATTTGTTTTAGGCGAATTAGACTATAATAATATATATTTATAGGCTGTAAATGGACTTACACCGCTTTCAAAATTAGACAACTGTAAAAATCGTTTAATTTCAATTTTGAAAAATCAAATATAACTTAAAATATACTTCATTTTAATCCAATTTTGTTTACAAATACGCTTGACAGGACATAAAATTTAATTTTAGACGCTAATTACATTGTCAAAATTACAAGATACCGATAGTATTTATTTATGCTTTGCATGAGGCAGTGTTTCGAAATATGCACGATGCACCGGAGGTATATAGAGTAATAACTGCTTTATGTCTTTATATTTTTCGTAAGTAATAGGTTTGGCATTTTGGTACAAAGGCGCCAGGGCGATTTTTTCAAATTTTAGCGGTCTTTCAGGACGTGTAGGTAATAAATTTATAGTTTTAAATTCTGCGTCCTTCATCGATGTTTTATAGAAAATAGTGTATGGTGCACTTTTGAGAAATCTCAACCAACATATTTGCAACCAATTGACCTGTTCGCCATTAGTGTCTTTTTTTATCTGTTTTTTAATCGCATTTTGAAGATTTTTCGTTGAAACGAAATTTTCTCGTTTCATTTCATGTAAAATGAATTTCTCATGTTTTCTACATTGTATTATTACATCATAATAATCCTGTGGTGTGTATAAAAAATTCTTTTTTCGCAATCCCATTTCTACCTCTGTCAATTGGACTTACACCATTTTCATAATCGATGATTATGAAATTTCACTTATCGACCGATTTTAAGTTGTACAAAACATGGGAATTTTTTAAGAAATTAAACACGGACTAGTTATAGATAAAAAATTTACATTAAATTAAGCACGAATTACGTGATAGCTCATTTTTTTCAAAAATGGACTTACACCACTTTCAAAATAAACGGTCCATATGTTTAAAAAGATACGTAATAAAAGAGAAATGAATATTCGATCGTACGTTTTATAGAAAATCTGAAGAACTGTGAGAAATTACAAACAGGGTAATTTAGCTCCGTATCTTTTATTTATTCTGTTTCTGCATAATGTGTTAATTTTAATATAGTTATTTCATTCCGTGGACATTTGTGTACAGTGTACACACTCATATCTCCGCGATATTAAATTTTTATAATCGCGTAAAGATTTCATTAAATTACAGGATATTCGATATATTCCGATTTAATTAATCAGTACGTAAACGTTAAAATAAATACAACGATGTGCAAATATTCTTTTTATGAGCGTTGTGTAAGAAGTATGAATGCTGTATCGAGGAAGATTTTTTATTTGTAGTTTAAGACTCTAAGAAAAATTGATCTAACATTTTCAGCAAGTACGGTATTAACGGTACCATTTTCTGCACAATTTATAGAATAAAATTTGAGTTTTGAGAAAGTAATTTTATACTTTTGGTCGTGATAATTTGTTCACATGGAATATTAAATTGAGTAAACTTTCGGCAGGGCAGTTTTCGAATATTGGAAAAATTTCGAAGCACGCAAGAAGTTTTTATAAGGAACGGAATAATAAGAGAGAAAATGGTAAATGCGAATGCAAATTTTGACGATGGTGCTTTATAGGAAGGAAAACATAATGAAATCCTAGTAGTAGCACGAGATAGAGCAATGTTAACATGTAGGAACCCTTGCGATGGTTGCATGGTTTAATATTCATGATAGTGCTCTTTGAAAATTCATGCGCTCTTCTAAACCTTTGACTTATTCCTCGAAGCTGGTGGATAATTACTTATCGTTCTCAAAAATATATTTCTTTATCGTGACTGTATTTTATTTCATTTTACTAATAGTTTCATATATATTTCTTAGTATTTTGCTACTTAAACAATCAAACTTCTACACGGTAGCAAAATTAAATTAAATTTGCAGCAAATGAAACTGTTCATTAATAATAATAGTTACACGTATGATTTTTAAAAACAGAACGCTTTTTTTTAAGTTTTCACGAAACGCTACGTTTCTTTGTGATTTGCTTTTCCATTTCTTCAATTTTAATTTGTTTTTAATTCCGATACTACGATGCTTAGTCGATTTATGAAATATATTTTCCTTAAACTAATCACACATTATTTTGTTTACAAACTTCCACTAATAATATATTCATCGCCGATTAATAATATTATTTGTTACTGTTACAAAGAATTAACTCGCAATTTCATGTGACTTTCACATTTTCAGCAACAAACAATTTTCTTAATCGGCGATGAATATATTATTAGTGAAAGTTTGTAAACAAAATAATGTGTGATTAGTTTGCAGAAAATATATTTCATAAATCAACTATTCTAGTATATATTTATATTTTCCGCAAACAAATCACACATTATTTTATTTGCAAACTTTCACTGGTAATATATTCATCGCCGAGCAACAATATTATTTATTGCTGTTACAAAGAATTAACTCGTAATTCCATGTGATTTCCACAACATTTTTAGCAACGTATTTTGCAGTTTTTATTGCGGTTAGGATCGATACACAGTAGTTCCAAACGATTCTAGATTAGAACGTAAAGTAAACTGGAGAACATATTTACGAACCTAAGGAGCGAACATAAAAGAAGAAGAGGAAAAGAGCTGAAGGAATCCCGTAGCTAACCCGATCATGTTTATGGTGCATGTATACGACGGTGAATATACCACTTGTATACGTAGCTTTCTACTTGTAAAGTACACGGAAGTATACTTTTTTAATATAAAATTCCTACAGCTGACTTTACAGTTGCTGTACAATTTCAAAACAAACCTAATATGATTAACAATAATATTCTAGGATTAACTGCAATTTGCTACAATACACATTTAAAAAAAAAAAAAAAAGAAAAGAAAAAGAAAAGAAAAAAAATAAGTATTATCAATTATAAAAGAAACTTCCTACAAATATTTTTAAACTTAAA
This sequence comes from Ctenoplectra terminalis, assembly GCA_019453375.1. Classification (NCBI taxonomy): domain Eukaryota; kingdom Metazoa; phylum Arthropoda; class Insecta; order Hymenoptera; family Apidae; genus Ctenoplectra; species Ctenoplectra terminalis. Next base: position 5,012 of record SMSQ01024715.1, on the reverse strand, counting down.
TTACACTAATGTATAATCTCTCCAACAAATATTTTCTAACATCCACTTCGCTGTATTGAATATTTTTTTTATATTTTTAAACTTAAATTATACTAATTTATAACCTCTCCAACAAATATTTTCTAACATCCACTTCGCTGTATTAAACATTTTTTTTATATTTTTAAACTTAAATTATACTAATTTATAACCTCTCCAACAAATATTTTCTAACATCCACTTCGCTGTATTAAACATTTTTTTTTTGTATTTTCAAACTTAAATTACACTAATGGATAATCTCTCCAACAAATATTTTCTAACATCCACTTCGCTGTATTAAAAATTTTTTTTATATTTTCAAACTTAAATTACACTAATGTATAATCTCTCCAACAAATATTTTCTAACATCCACTTCGCTGTATTAAAAATTTTTTTTCTATTTTCAAACTTAAATTACACTAATGTATGATCTCTCCAACACATATTTTCTAACATCCACTTCGCTGTATTAAAAATTTTTTTAGTATTTTTTATTAATATATATAATATTGTTTTAACTCTTTGAGTGCTACGGACGTGTACACTACCGCTCATAAGTATTCGAACACTGATAAATTTATCAACTTGCTCAATTTCTATTGATTTCAGTACATAAATATTACCGAAACATGTAAATTAGTGACAATTTAATGACTGAAAGTAATATTTACTACCTTCTTCAACAATCGACACATAGTAAATTGAAATCGGCGTCGCGTAGCGCCCCTTTCAGCGGGAGTATCGCGGCAGAGAACCCGAGCTGTTTTTAATATTTTCGAAGGAAAAATTTTTTTCGAAGGAAATGATTAATCTAGAATCATTTGCTTTTCGCCTGAACCACCAGTTACCGAACACCCTGTATACACGTCTTTCGTAGCGAAAGAGTTAAACCTAGAATGCTCCGCAGTCAAAGGGTTAAGTGCCTTGAATATAATTAAAAAAAAATTAGTAAACATAATTTTTGACATCCGAGGGATTATTCAATTTACATTCTTTTCTCGTCCTGGAATAAAAGCTACGCTGTCAAGGTTTCAGCCAGCTTATGCCAAGTATTATAAACGTATCATTAGCAGATGTATAGAGATGCGCGTAAAAATACTTTTAGCCCGTATGGTGTGTTGCCATCTACATCGAAGCTGTCCGTGTATTTACCATCGCATCTGTGTTCGTGTGTGCACAAAGCGAAAAAAGAAGAGAGAAATAGCGGTTCGTAAAACCGCTGAGTAACTCGGGACCAATATAAAGCACGTCAAAGTGAAATTGAGCTTGGCACGTAGAGATGGGTTGTTTCGCGCCCCAAGTTTACAACGCGTCGCGGTTGCACCTTGATGAATACCTGGAGGATTTTCTCCGATCGAATAGTATTTACCGAGCACTCTTGGCGTCTGCTATTGAATTACTTCTCGTGATTGAACATCGAACGATTGTTGAGCATTAATTAACACGACGATGCGAAGCTAACTTCAATTGAAACAACTGTATCAATTTTTATATTTACAACGAACAGACAGGAATTCTTTTGGGAATTAATCTTCCAGAGAATACAATTTTTCTGGCGTGAAAAAAAAAGATATATAAATTGTTTGATTAATTATTAATTATTGGATCGCTGCGTGAGTTCTGTGTTTTAATTTCTTAACAATTTTCTAGTTTAACTCTCTATAGCTCGAATTTTGTCTGCTTATCGGAGAAAAAATTACGATTATGTACAGTTTTTCACGTAGATTTGAAAATTTTTTAAGTAATAATTGCTATAGATGAATCGTGGTATCACTGCAGTGATACAGTAATCAAATTTAATAGTACAGTGATGACTAAATGAAATAAATTTTTTAAAATACAGATACATTAATTTGTTACTTTTAAGTCACACAAAGCCACAGAGGGTTAAAACAAAAATACGTACTTCACTGTTTAACGTTCATTCGCTATCAGAAGTGTCGAGAAATAAGTTTCAACGACGCCGTAATAGACATTCCATTTTTTAATTTTTAATTTTAACTTTTAGAGATAAAGATGCATCAGACAGAAAGATCGAACGAGCGATCGTTCAATCCCAAGATTTATTTTCCGTTACTGAAATTTCTAAAATAATACTTAAAATAATACAAGCTTTTCCATAAACTTTAAACATTTTTTCTAGAGACTGAGTCGCTAATAACCTAACTTAACCCTCTGTAACCCGAATTTTGTCTGCTTATCGGAGAAAAAATTACCATCGATTACAGTTTTTCACTTTGATTTGAAAATGTTATAATTAATAATTACCGTAGATCGATCATGGTGTCGCTACGGTAATACGGTAATCAAATTTAATATAACAGTGATAATTAGATAAAACGAATTTTTTAAAATATAGATACATTAGTTTGTAACTTTTAAGTCACATAAAGCCATAGAAGGTTGAGAAATCTGGTTTCTAAAATTTCTTTCTAAGTTTCTAGATAGGAATCTAATTTTTAAGATTAGTTTGTAAGAAATCTTGAAAAATTCAGAAAAGATATTTCTGTCAGCTGAATCGTTAATCAGAAATTCAGATAGATTTTTATTAACTATTTGAAACTACTAGTGGTGCAGATTATGTAAGATACTCTTTCTGTAACACTTTGTGTGGAGCACTCTAGGTTTAAACGCGCTGCGTTGACGGAATACTTGTTCGCGTACCACATACTCTATTAATGTGTTCGATTAATTATCCAACGTGCAATGTAAGTTGTATTTTTGACATTCGTGTCTTATATCACTCCTTTTCATATAGTTTGCAAGCACAACGAATTTTTTTCTTGCAAAATCGTGAGTTATCCGTTTAATCGGAATATTTTTATCGTCGAACGCATATATTACCCCAACGAATCCGTCAAGGTTCTAGATCACACACCGCAACACAGAAGACTGAAAAGGAACAAGTTAACCGATCTGCAGAAGTAAAGAATTGGAATATCATATATAATGATAATCGCTACTGAGCGTTTATCGCATGCAAGAATATTCAATCTATCAAATTTGCTGGTTAGCTCAATGAAGCTAGTTGTAGATATAATTTAGTAAAACAATAAAAAAAAAAACGCATATATGCGCCCATAGCAGTCAAAGAGTTAACCTTCTATAATTACAATTTTTATTTTCTGTGAGAAATTATACACAATTACAGTTTCTTAAGTTGATCTAGAAATTAGTAACTCCTAATACAGTAAATGGCTTGCTTGATACCAGTAGAATAATATATTAATCAACAATATATAATATATATATAGTATTATATTATTTTAATATATAATAATAAATAATATATATAATATAATAATATATAATACTACAGCAATAAACAATATTTAAGACTTAAAAAATACAGCTATATAGATTAAAAATAAACAGAAAGCTTAAATACTAATTAAAAGTGCACAAACGGAGCATAGTGCGTTTTAAAGAACAAATATTTTAATATACACTACCGCTCAAACTATCCGAACACTTGCTTATTTTTGACAGAATGTGATTTAAGATATTCTTATTTAATTGTTATTTTTATAACTATGTGTAACAGAATATTGCAACAGGATAAAAATTGAATATTGTGAATAAATTACTGAGCTAATATGCAATAAAAATGACATTGAAGTCTATAAGTGTCGAACCTTTTGGAATTGTTTTGTTATTTGAAAAGTTCTTTATATTTGGGTTATTTAATTGCTAACCTATTGATTAAATAATAACGTTCTTCTACAATGGTTAATTGAAACAGTGTCCTTTTACCAATCGTGTATTTAATTTTAATACATTATTTGCAAATTTTTATTAATAGATAATTTCAATTTACAATGCGTCGATTGCTTAAGAAGGTAGTAAATATTATTTCCAGTCGTTAAATTGTCATTAATTTACATGTTTCGGTAACGTTTATGTACCGAAATAAATAGAAATTGATCAAGTTGACAAATTTATCCGGATACTTATGAGCGGTAGCGTATCTCGTAGCGGAGAAAATTAAAATTAAGATTTTAGAAAAAATTATAAGATGCGCATCGAGGTTAGTTTCACAGGTCGAAGTTCCTATCGCGAGAATGAAAAAAATTTTTTAAGTAGGCTGCCAAATGGAAATTGATACTCAGAAACGGGGTGGTTGCCAAGAAGCAGGTTCACGTGAATTTATCACGAAGAGGGTGAAATTTTGCACCTTCAGTTTACAATACGTCACTGGCTTTTGATCAGGGACCACGAACTCGTGGCGTAACTCAATTCTCGTTGAGAGCTAGTTAATACACTCTCGATTGCTTGTGTGACCTGAATTTACCGCAAAGTGCCACCCTATATAAGGAATATTTGCTCGCGTCTCTGCAGATGCCAAACCGTTTGAAGGAAACATGCCTCTCGTTGAATAAATATTAGTAATAGCATGCCTGGTGCTTTGCCGCATAATATTGATCGATATTTTGCATACAAATTTTTCCGCTCGATCGATTTGTCTTATCGCATAGAAATAATCAGATATTTAATAATGTTAAGGACAGTTAGCGACTTAATTTATGATACGAACGATTCCTAGCTATTTTTCAGAATGGTTATTTTCACATCTGGCATGTTATTAGTTTACGACCTAGAAACTGGCGAATATTTCGGTGTTCATCGATCTCTGCTCAATAGCAAAGTGCCGTATCCTAATCTTTACCAAGAATTGACGCACGTGTACTTGAGCTGCTACCTTCTGACATCGTTACTTCTGATCCTACCTGACTTGGGACTGGCATACGAACTCTGAGGGCGTGACATTGACCACCTCTCTTGACACCAGAATTTTTGATTATTGGACATAGCATGCCTCCAACACTCTTGGCGACGACACGCCTAACGAGGGTGTTTAGTACCTAAGCACCGTCACAGTTACTATTAAGTAGAGATGAGAAGATGAAAATCAGATAAGAACATTGAACATTGAACCTGTGACTTAGAATTAGAACTTTAAGAATTGAACTTGAGGAGAATCGGGAATCA
>SMSQ01024710.1:0-11649 GCA_019453375.1 Ctenoplectra terminalis | reverse complement strand
AATAAAAAAATATGATTGGATCATATAGATCCGAACACAGTAGAAAGGTTAATATACATATAGAGTGTCATGTAACTGGTGGTACAATCTCATAGGGATTGATTTCACGTAAAAAAATAAGTCCAAAATGTAGAATAAAATTTTTTCAATTTAAGACTTCGTCTTCAAGAAAACCGACTTTAAAATCTGCTAGATAGAGCATGTATGATCGTCTGGTGTACATCGTTGTACATATGCTACCGCTCATAAGTATCCAGACACTGATTTTGTCAACTTAATCAATTTCTAGTGATGGTACATAAATGTTACTAAATCATGTAAGTTAATAGCAATTTAACGATTGAAAGTAATATTTACTACCTTCTTAAGGAATATTTTAAATTGAAATTATCTATTAATAAAAATTTTCCAATAGTGTATTAGAATGAAATACACGATTCGTATAAGGGCACTGCTTGAATTGACCGTGGTAGAAGAACGTCATTATTTAATAATAAAAATAGCATAATAATAATAAAATAATAAAACAGTTCCATAACGTTTGACATTTATAAACATTAATCTTATTTTTATTGCATATTAGCTCAGCAATTTATTCACAATATTCAATTTTATCCTATCATAGTATTCTACTACGCATAGCTGCAACAATAACAATTAAATAATAGAATCACAAATTACATTCTGATTAAAATAAGCAACTGTCCGGATTCTTTTGAGCGGTAGTGTATGTATAATAATTAACTGCCGTCGAAGCATTACCGCAACAATTATATCCGTATACTCTCGATTACTGTATGTAGTCATATCATCAAAAGTTCCATTTGACGAGTGTAAAAGTAAAGCAAGAATAATAGAAAAAATGATAACACCGGCGATGTTTACGCTAGAGTAATAGAAAAAATGGTAACACCCACGATGTTCACAAATACGACAAATAATATAGTAGTTTTTAAAGATTTTAAAGGTTTTAAAGTTTTTAAAGTTTTTAAAGTTAAGACTTGGTCGATAGCACGTGTACCGAGCTGATTTTTAAAGTCGATTTTCTCGTAAACGCCGAGTTACAATCGGCCCATATCCGGCTGTACCACCAGTTACACGACACCCTGTATCTGTATATTTAATACAAAACAGATATTATAAACTTTTGCACAACGTAATCTCTTTCTTTATTACCACTCTCCGACGTACTCCACGATCATTTGTTTTCTTCACTCCTGCCCTTTTACCTTTTCCACACAGAAAACGTCTCTTTCGTTCTATTCCTCATCTCCTTCGCCGCTTATTCTCACTCATACATTCGTACAACATCCACAATAAAAACAACTTCGCAGTAACGATAGATAAACTTTTTACAAGCTTACTTTTTTATCAATCAAATGTATGCAGGAAAGTTTTCTAATATGGGCAGAGTTTCGAATATGGGGTGATGCACTTAATATCTAATAAAAGAAGCTATGCACTATATTCTCAAACGTTATAAATAGTACAGTTTTGAAACTTATCTTTACGTGAAAAACGACAATCGCGCGATGATCGCCATTAATATAAATTATTAATATAAAATGTTAACAAGTATCAGCATTCCCCATACTTGAAATCCGTCCCATATTAGGCAATTTTCCTCTATTTATTTGCTTGGCCAAAAAGTTTACACGGGTTTTAACATAAATAAAAAATCATACATTACGTTAAACCGTTTTTAATGTAAATGAAAAGCCAGTTTCTTTTTATAAAAGGATATATTTTTATTCAATAATGTATTGTTCATTTGAACTGCTAAGTCACCTTTTGTTTTCAAGATTTGAACTGAATTTAGTTGCGTTTCAATTATTGCTAAAAATTGCACGAATTTATTGGTAAACCTGATACTATTACGGTTAATTACAGCAGAACTCATCAATTTTCACAGGAACTAGTAGAATAACACTTAGAATTGTATTTAATATTTTGTAAACGATATTTGCGTTTTTTATCGATTTAATACTGGAATTCAACTTCAAACCATTTATTATTACCTTTTTTAAAAATTGGTGAAAACATGTCTTACATTGCGTCATGATTGCAAGAGGTAACAACCACAATGAGTTGTGGTCATTTTCTTTAACGCTAGAACTATTGATGACTTAAGTATATCTATTTCTAGCAAAGAATTGAAAATAATAATTCACATTCGTTACAGAAAAACGCGAAAAATTCTCAAAAGCGTAACATTGGAAATTTGCTGAATTTATATGAGAAATTGCAAACCAGTGTGGCCACTTCGGTAATTCTGGTGTTAATAGTCACAATACAAATTTCATGTTGTGGTATTTCTTAACCCTTTATAGCCATATGTGATTTATTGTTAGAAGTTATATATATATATATTGTATTATATTGTATATTATATTATGTATTATATACATATAATATTATTTTTTTTATATTATACCAGTGTATCGATACCAAACACCCCGTTTATATTAATTATTGGTTAAAAAATTTTCAAATCAAAGTTCGAAACTGTAATTAATTGTGATTTTTTTCTAATAAATAAACAATATTACGGTTATAGAGGATTAATGTTCTAGAATGCATTGTAGGAGATTAAAAGCAATCAAAACGCGAAATTTTGTGTTATGGCTATTCGTCGAAAGCCATAGTGCACTTTGGTTGTTTTTCTTGTTCATTGATCGTTGTCGGACTTAGAGCGTAACATAACTAAGAAAGGACTGTTAATGTGATTAAATTCAAAATCCTTACGTGTCTGTTTAACGCTGTTTGGTGTCCTGTAAGAGGAAAGAGAGAAAATTAGCACAAGTTTCCATTAACCTTGCTGCAGTTTCCAGATTATTCTCGATAAAATCGTGTTCTCGTTTCACTAAAAAAAAACTTTTAGTTTTAAGAAACTGGTATTTTTAGTATATATGTATAACTAGAAAACTTGTATATTAATGATGGTTTTTTTATAATTTTCTAAACATTGGGAAAGTTTTTAATGAAAGGGAAACATGATTGGATTAAAAATGACCTAAAGGCTGCAGCACGGTTAAATTTCAAAATTTTGTCATTATAAAGTGAATAAGAAAAGAAATTTCCTTAATTTTTTTCTTTCAAAGATTCAGAATGCTACTAAACAATAGGGTAAAATTCTGTTTCAACAAAAGTACAAACGTTGTTGGAAGAAACAGAAAGAATTTTTATATTAATGGCTGAAAAATAGTTTTATCAAATCAATTTTAATGATTTTCTAAATTAGATGTTTAACGAATATATATCATTTGATCCTGAAAATAAGAGTTTAAATGAAAACACATTAAACAAATATTTGTAGATTCAATTTAAATAATTTTAAACTGCTCGTTTATCCTTTCGGTATCGCTTTCGGTATATCTAAAATAGAATGTAAAATAAAATGTTGGACCGTTCTGCAATAATTTTGCACAAAAAACGTGACCAATCTCCGTTCGTTTAACGTATATTGATAAAAAAAAAAAACAAGAGTATAATTGAAGGGAAAAAAAGGAAAGGGAAAGAGAGCAGAAGAGAAATGTTCCAAAGAGGTTCGGTTCACAAAGTCTTCTACGATTAATTTTTTCAATTCCGTATACTTTTGGGGACACGTTCGTGAACAGGTCGATATGAAGTACCCCGTGCAACTATCGCAGAGATTATATCGTTCTCTGTATTACATCGAGAAGTTTCGAGTATTAACAATACAGAGCATCTCCATCTTCAGTAATAATTACTTTATTATGCGTACACTTGTTGCTCGTGAAGCATTAGTAATTGATCTGAAAAAGTAATGCGAATCAGCTTTCTTGCAGCAGTAACACGTTACTTTGTCGCTGAATGAATCGAAGGAAAGTGGCTCGGTATGACGATCATACCGTATGTATCTTAACAACATATTTCAGTTCCTTATCGCATATTCTACTCTTTCTTTCTACTTGCTTCTAATTTCTTCTACGAGTCTCGCCTTATTCATAACCTGCCTTTATTCTTCCAACAAGTGTATCGATCATCACCAACGATGCGGTAAATCGAATCACTTCATTGATTTGATTTACCATGAGAACTCATGTAACAAACTGACTTCTACTAGTAGGATCCTATGCGCGAACGAGCCTCGAGTCCTTTTTAGGATTAATCAAATGGTGAAAGTTCAGTGATAAAAGTATAAAAATGTTGCCAAGTTATCCGCAAGTTGTATCTCTCGATTCGAGGCACGTTGTTCTTCTTAAAGTCCTCTAACATCGATCCATGTATCGTGAACTCTCCCAGAAGGCACGAAGCTCAACGACTTTAGTACAATGTTGGTTTCTGTGCGAGCTTGATCTATGACTGTTCATTCTGTCTGTATGTTTATCTGTTTTCTGCGAACGCTAACATGCTGCTAACGTTACTAACATAGATACGTGTTTGCCCGCTTTTATTTTGGTTTTCTCGGATTGCCGTTGCGAAGCGTTCAACGTTCTTTCCTTTTTCCGTTGATTGCAAGGACCCTCGACCATCTGTGCACAATTTTTCAGGGCAGGATGTCGCAGACTATATTAAAACTTGATATTTAACCCTTTGCGACCGATCGACCGATTACAGTAACTTAACCCTGTTATGTCCCTTGGGTCATTTTTGATTCAATCGATTTTTCTGTTCGATAAACAATTTTCTAATTTTCAGAAATATATAAAAATTTCTTTGATTCAATTTTATGTTAGAGACACATTTTTGTCAAAGTTAGGAATTTTTTTTCGTGAAATGAGAACGCGCTTGGGTCTAAAAGAACGTGAAAACCGTAAGAGGATTGAAAAAATATTCGTACCCTTCGAATTCTCGACTTCTGTTTAAAATATTTTCTTCGGAGCAACGCCCTGATAAAATCTATTCGTACTGTAATATAAAATATCTATAAACATCTAGGGTAAATATTTACAAAAATGGAGCCAAGCCCAATTTCGAGAATTTTTTAGTATGTTGTTAAAAGCATCATTCTAAATAATGTTGCGAAGGTTTCAACACTGAAACTATCAAAGCGGTCAAATTGATCCATTCGTAATTTTTTACAGAAATTTTATAAAGTAACTACGGTGCCTTTGGAGAGATTTTCCGTGATTTTCTATTAAAAATATAGATAAACATTTGTCTCTGTTGCATTACATATTATTTTACATATCTTCCATTTTGATTTCTTCGGTCGAAGTAAGTATACTTTAATCGTCGGTAGTTATGTTAATAGGCGGTATACCAAGCATCCCTATTCTGACAAAAATCTGACCTAACTCAAACTTGTTTCTGATTTAAAACAAAAATAGATTTGGGTTAAGTTCGATTTTTTTCAGCGTGAAAATGTACAGGCTTCTTCTTTACGGCACAACAATTTGTTTTGAGCTGATTGTGAGTTAGAATCATCTTTTCTCGAGTATTTTCAAATTCATAAGAAATATCCGCAGCATTAGTTTCAGCAAGAAGGGTAAATAAGAGCATTCGATTTATTATACACAAACAAAGGGATCTGGTTAAATACTTACATTCTATTAATTGCAAATGGTATCCTGAAAGTTATTGTAGGGGGCTGAAAGTATTGCATTTGAAAGGAACACGGGTCTAAGTGGTCAGACCGATGGAGAGACGCCCCTTTCTTACGCGTATTTTTGGCTCTAACGTATTATTTGCTGATATTTACGTATACTAATCTGATTGCGTGAGATAGACGTGCTGAGAGAAGGACCCTCTTGTCCCTGTGCCATCGCAAGTGAAACCTTTTCAGTCCCCTTCGGTACTTCTGTGTAAACTTTGTAACAACATTATTCAGGATAATGACTTTAACAACATATTAAAACAATTATCGAAACCGGGAGTGGTTCTGTTTCTGTAAATGTTTACCAAATCCAGGTTTCAATTAAAATGTGTTCAAGTTGAATCAAGGATTTAATTTGGCGTTGCAGAAAAAGATATATTGTAATAGAAATCAAAAGTTCTAGATGTACGAACGAACTTCAGTTACAGTATGTGTTCGACAAAAATAATTAGCGTGGCCAATGAGCCTATATATGCGTTCGGTAAATTTTTAGCTTACGTTTTCAACAGAAGAAGAATTGTTAGTGTTACAGTGGATACATAAAAATGTATGTGTGCTTCAAGACTCAAAGTCTTTTTCGCTGTCCGGTTGAAAATGAATGTTTATCGATTACCGGCTGATATAAAGCTCGTTTTCTACTTTTTTTTACTATATATTTTTGATGCCACTCGATTATACACATAATCAGCATGGCGGTGTAGTAAACAAGAATTGTACCGGCCGATAATCGATCAATATTCATTTTCAACCGGTCGACGAAAACTGGATAATGTGAAAAGATTTTTACCATTGCACCTATAATAAACTTAAATCATTTGTTTTATTCGTTCGTGTCGTGAAACTGTTCTGGCCATTTCAAGATGGCGGCCATCGCAGCGAACCTAGCACCACGGAACGCTAAGCTCCGAACTGTTTCGTTCGCAAAGGGTTAAATTTGTTTTGCGTGGAAAATTAACACAAATAACCGTATTAAAGTAGGAGGAATTGAGAAATTCGTACAATTTTATTCCTCACTCCAGGACACTTTTCTATCAATTATTTTCACCGATTCTACGGTGTGTTAAAAAATATAACTTTTCTAAACAACAAGTTTACTATTGTTTACAGTGAACATTTTCTTTTCTCTTGATAAAAATCAGGTTATAACAGAGTTTGTTTCAAAGTTTTAGGTTTTATATTGAGGACGTTTAATATCTTCGATTATAGTGATAATCAACGCGAAGAACTATGTCCTCGTACCATTTAAAAGCGAGCTTGTTTTGAAACCTTCTCAAACCGTTTGGCACTTGGTTGAAAGTATGATGTCACTGAGTTCTGGTGTAACGTATGCGATTCAAACAAGTAAAGAACCGCTTCAAACCGATTCTAGTAGGTTCTGTGACTAAGAACGATAGAGTGATGATTTGGGCTCGATTAAACATTTTTTGTTTAACCCTTAAGTGGATTACTGGAACTGCTGCGACGCTAGTTTAATACGCGTCGACATAATTATTTGACGATTTATATACTTTCCTATTATCTCATTACGGTTCTAATACTACGAAGAAAAACTAATTTTTAGTTACAAATTCGGTAAAAGAATATTCTTCTATTAAACCGAATATATTTGTTACACTAAAAGCGAAAATCCGCTTAAGAGTTAAATCAAGCTGGAAAAATCAAAGAGAATAAGAGCGTAAAGAAAGGATTTACAAATGACTTTTGCAAAATCAATGAGTTCTGCTTTTTTTTTATTCAGTCACGTGAGAAATTATACAGCGTGAAGAGAGTGGCTTCGATAAGTAATATAATATCTTATTTTCCTTGTTATCTAAATTCACTTAAATCAATCCTTAAAAATCGAATTATTTTCTGCTTTTATGCAATCGTTAAGTTTATATGATAAAAAGCAAAAAAGTTGTTTATGTGTTATATAGGTATACAATTATCCAATATAAATCAAATATGTTGGAAACTGAAAAGTTAATGAAGTGCATATTTTGTAAATAGTGTAATAATATACATGTATATAAATTGTAACATGAATTAATTAGTCTGTTATGACTGTGATATGTTATGCTCTTATATTGCTTCAATAGTTATTTTTAAGGGGGTCTTTTGGTCTAAAGCGTAAAAAAATGCAATTCTTTATTATTTTTTCATTCTTATACCATTGAGAGTAGGTATATCAAATTTTTTATACTCTGCCTCTGATTTTTCAATTTCTATTGATTCGAGTAAAATTTTTTGGTTCAAGTACGAATACAGTTATGATTAGAACTGAATGAAAAAAAAAAAAAAATATTAACATCGTAATATTACCTTAGTTCAAAATTTCATTACAAGAATTGAGTTTTCTTTGAGTAAAAAATAATGCTTACCGATATGTTGGTTGTTGCTCTAATCATGTTGGTCACAAAAGTGTTCGACCATTTTAGGTATTGACGTTAGAGTAAAGTTTTCTAATATGGGAAATATTAATGTTTATTAATATTTTACATTAACAAACTATATTAATGACGATCATCACGCCATTGCTTTTTGCATATAAAGAAAAATGACAAAACTGTACTAGTTATAGAGTTTGAAGATAAACTGCATTTTTTTTCTGAATTAGATATTAAGTATATGATTTCATATTTGCAACCCACCTTATATTAGGCAACTTTCCTCTCCTTTTTTAAAATATAATTTTTTCCCATATATATTCTGCTTTATTTAAAAAATGTTATACGTTATTGTAAAATAAATTCTCAAACGTTTCGTAGAAACTAATTTTGGATTAGTTTTTTATTTGTAAACCTATAATTGTATATAAAATTCGCTTAACATGTTCGCTACCAACGTCACATATATGTGACAAACCAATTTCCATTGAGAGCGCAGCTTCACACACGTATGGCATATTGAAAAAATAGATTTATATGCTTGTTTACTAAATACTATAAGAATAAAAATCTGCAATACAGTTTGCAAAAATTTTAAAAATAAGTCATATGCTCTGGTTAAAATTTTATTTCGCACCATGGTAACGAACGTGTTTAACCTCTTGGCATACAATGACGCCTGACTAACGTCATTTGTTTCGTGTGTCACTGTAGACGTCGACGTTTCCGAAACGCCAAGAACTGTCTCCTGTTCATTAATGTTGCCTATCTACCTTATTAAATGATATTAAATGATATAATTTTGTTCTGTTTTTAAGCTCATATAACTGTTCAGTTGAGCCAAATTAAATTAAAAAAAAAAGCATTTTTGGGATTCATCGAATTCCGTTTTATTTGTATGTCAAAGGGTTAATGTTTAAGGTGGTCGAATAATTTTGTGACCAACTGTACTTACAGTATATCACAAAAATTGATTGTACAATATTGAAAAATAGTTCGATAGATATCGTACAATAAATCAAGAAAAATGGTTTTAAGATTTTTATTTTCTTTTTGTTATATAATGAATCATTGTCGTCATATATTGGCAATTAACTATTCTATGACGATATAAAAGATCATTAAACTAAGAAATTAATTTCATGCCGCTTTTTCTTAAATATCAGAAACTTTTTCCGTTGTTTTTAACGTGTCGGAGCATTCGCGATTAGCATAATGTACATTTCAAGTATCGCACTTATTTACAAACAACTTATATTTCGATTCAACTTTTCTTTATCAGTATTTTCAAATATGTTGTTTAAAAATTTGTCTGTTTTTTTAATATTCTACAAAGTGCTAACCCTTTGCACCCTTAAATTTTTTTTTAAGTTTCACAGGAATTATTGTGAAAACTTAAAGTGTTTCTTCGGAAAGAAAAACAAAAATTACAAATGTTTACGATTTTTTATTTATTTGGTTAATTTGCTCTATTTTATAATTAAAGAAAGATTTTAATCGACAAAATTCCAAAATTTAACTTAAAACCTAACCTCTGTAGAAAATTACTCGTGTCGCCGTAGCGGCGCTAGTAGAGTGCAAAGGGTTGAAAGTTAAAATAAAACGTGGCAGCTATGGACTACCACGTCTGTCAGATTCCTGTACCAAATATACACGTACACAGTGTCCCATTTAAATCGATCTACTCGAATATTTTAAATACCATCGATGATACTGAAAAATGTTTCAGCAAAAAACCGAATGGTTTCGAAGGATCCAATGCTGATCGATTAATATATCTATACCTACGGACAAAAATTCCTATTGGGTTTGTAGCTTACAACGACGAATAACACTGTAATTAGAACGTCGACGACTGGGATATCTTTCACGATATCACCGTGCCGCTTGTCTGTAATTTTCATGACATTCTTCCAATATTGCAACCATATCAATGGTTACGTTTGACGTGTAATCTGCCATTTTAATACTTTTAGAATTGAATTTCGAAACAGTGACTTTTGTACCGAATCGCAAGATAAGAAAGTACTAAACAATTCGTCAGATATAAAATGTTCTACATAGTTTTTTTTTTGCAAATATTCGTTTAGAACTCAAGCATATTAACGTACTAGTGTAGCGTAGTGCAATCTATTGAGTACCAACGCGCTATTTTACAAATAACATATATACTGAATTAATGGTTTTTTTTATTACGGAGGATGATCGGCTTCATCGATCGGTGTCATATAAAATATGTATTATACTTCGAAAGTATTTAGAGTAGGATGGTGTAAGTGTGCGCGTTTTCGAAGAAACAGCCATATTTAGAAAAATAAAAGATTTCTATAGAGCAAACTTTATTGTTCAATAAATCAGCATACTTTTCTAACGTTAATTGCAATCATCTTTGGAAGATCGTTGGTTTTAAAAAAAAGTGTCAAATGCGCGGTCTTGCACTACTTAGCGTGTAAAAGTGCGTACTGGGATCGATAAACCTGCAAAGATATTATTTAATAAAAAAGTCCCAAATAAAAAGATCAATATCTGATCATGCAAACTTTCACCATTCTCCGATGTTTAGTATTTTAAACAAAAAATAATAATTCTGTTCTACTAAACTTTTGAACGCGAAATCTTACAAGTTCTTAAAGCACTTAAGCTATAGTTTCTAGAATTGTTCGATTGTAGCGATTCTTCTGCGTATAACTCAGCATCTTACAATTACAAGTACAAATTCTTAGCGCATCCTTAATTCTTCGTTGCATAATTTTTTTTAATTTTGAAGGAAAATACCTGAACTCTCGCAAGTAATAATAATAAATTCGTTCAAGTTTGTTCCTTTCAAAAGAATCAATTTAGAAAAAACATTATAAAAGACAAGATGTGTACTATTAATGATAAATTAGTTGCGGTGCACCAAATGTCAATTACAATACAACGAATTTAAAATAACCAGTAGGGTAGACCAAGGAAATTCGGATCATCTTCGTTTCATAGTAAAAAAAGTAATAGTAAAAATTAAGAAAGTTAACTTTTTATTATAAATTCATAATGTTTCCAATATTATTGTTCAATATTTAATTTAATTTGGACATTAATATTAAAAAATTGTGTTGCTATTTAAGTGAGAGAGTCGTATGACACCGAACTTACTTATAAAAATAATTTATTTCGGATGCAACTTTAATACTTCGTGGTTATTATATAAAAGCGATAAAGCTTGTTTTCTATGGACGCGAAAGGGTCTTATATGCAGGAGCTGTGTGGTACAGAGAGGGTAGCGATTGTGCTTGGTTTGGGGCTGAGTCAGAAGAACTTTGGTTTTCTGTTCGGGTTTGAAATGAGTAATTTGTTTTGTAGGGTATATCTAGGTTGGACATCCAACCATTTTTTATTTAACTTAAAAATCTTTTTTTTTCCGAATTCTTATTTTGATTCGATTCGCCTCGTTCTATCCTATGTTGCATATTCGTAACACATTGCAACGAAGGGTTAACTTTCGTTAAAACTCGGATGGATTGATTTAAAAGGTACTGAGAGCAAGAAAAAAGTTTAATAGGCATTTTTAAATATCATTAGGAATCGATGAGTAAGAAGTTCAAGCATATAATTCGGGGTTGATAGAAAAAATTTTTAGGATACCTATCGTAAGTATAAAAATATTTTCTAGCTTATAGCATTAATTCAACAACGCTATATACACCTCGAAATCATGCAATTTTTGTCTTGAGTTTTTTTTTT
>SMSQ01024702.1:69113-85746 GCA_019453375.1 Ctenoplectra terminalis | reverse complement strand
GTGTCGCCACAGCGGCGCCAGCCGTGTGCAAAGGGTTAGTATCTTACAGAGAAATTGAGCGTCAAGGAACGACATTATTTATGGAATGATCTAATACTTCTTCGCGTAGATAGGCGCGAGATAGTGAAGTGTGAGAGAAGTGTGGCGCGACATAGTTGGAGGTGGAGACCCAATAATTAAGTTTACCATTAATCGTCGAGGGTCAGCTGGGCTCACATGAGCCGCAGGCACGTCCACCTTGACGAGGTGTTTGGTTCAGCCCTTCAGAGACTGAAATCGAGGCCTATGGCCCGATTGTCAAATCCCCTACACAGCTAATTGCTCTACGCGAATTAATCGCTCGGATCTTATATGCGTACCTGATGTATGCGCTACAGTTGAATGGATCGGTATTGCAGATATTGAAATGCGCGATGAGTTGACCTCATTTTTATTCGTCAGCTTTGGTACTATGTTTCTATTGAATATATCACAGATTTTTAAATGCGCGATGAGTTGACTTAATTTTTATTCGTTAGCTATGGTACTATGTTTCTATTGAATATATGACAAATTTTTAAATGCGCGATGAGTTGACTTAATTTTTATTCATCACCTATAGAACTATGTTTCTATTAAATATATTACAGATTTTGAAATGCGCGATGAATTGACTTCATTTTTATTCGTCAGCTTTGGTACTATGTTTCTATTGAATATATGAGAAATTTTTAAATGCGCGATGAGTTGACTTCATTTTTATTCGTTAGCTATGGTACTATGTTTCTATTGAATATATGAGAAATTTTTAAATGCGCGATGAGTTGACTTCATTTTTATTCGTCATCTATGGTACTATGTTTCTATTGCATATATTACAGATTTTTAAATGCGCGATGGGTTTACTTAATTTTGATTCATCAGTTATGGTAATAAGTTTCTATTGAATATATCACAAATTTTCAAATGCGCGATGGGTTTACTTAATTTTTATTCATCAGTTAATGGTACTGTGTTTCTATTGAATATAAATGACACATCAAGATTTAGTAGTACAAATAACATAATTTATACCATTGTTGTGTTTATTTATTTTTTTTATTTTTTTGTTTTTTTAATGGTTTTAAAATATATTATAAGCAGCATCTTATTAAACTTCATCTCTCAGTTTATGATAGACGTTAAAGTTTACATCGAGTTAGTTTCAAATGGTGGTTTCCGGTAACTTCTATACAGAGAAGTGATCTCTGCACGTAATACTCGAAGTTCATAAATGGTTGGAAATATATTGTTATAAACCACGCACAGAGGAGAGGAAAAACAAAAGACGCACTTGTGCGATGCGAATAACTTTAACTGTTTTCATCCTGGAGCATTTTAACGTTTCGTTCCATAGATTTGATAGTAAGGAGGAAGCGGGGTAATTCTAACTACATATATAAGAAATTCTGTAAAATTTAAGAAAGTTATACATTTGTTATTTTTTTTTTTTTTACATTAATTGATAGCTTGGAGTGTCTGGTTTGTATTAATTTGGCCTGGTAAAATATACATCTATAATCAAAAATTCAATCTGAAAAATTCATTCTTTCACGTACATATTTTTCACTTTGTTTTGTACGAACTTTTATAAAACATCGATTACAGATTTTCGCTACTAAGCTTCTGAGTTTATTATACCAATTTTCCACAAACTAAAAAACTGATTTGGTTTTGAACAAATGCCAAACAAAATTTGTGCACCTCAGTCTAAGTTTCCTAATTTTCTGCGATGCTTATAAAATTGTGCTTCGAGTTATTACGTGTAAAAAATTCTGGTACTGTAATTATTAGTTTCTTGAAAAATATCCTAAACGTTCATTCTGTTCTCTAAAAAAAAAAATTTCCCTAATTTTCTGCGATGCTTATAAAATTGTGCTTCGAGTTATTGCGTATAAAAAGTTCTGTGACTTTAATTATTAGTTTCTTGAAAATTATCCTAAACGTTCATTCTGTTCTCTAAAAAAAAAAGATTTTCCTAATTTTCTGTGATGCTTATAAAATTGTGCTTCGAGTTATTACGTGTAAAAAGTTTTGCTACTTTAATTATTAGTTTCTTGAAAAATATCCTAAACGTTCATTCTGTTCTCTAAAAAAAAAAAAATAAATAAATTTCACTTCTTCCTGAAGAAATAGCCTTGTCCAAATGGAATGTGCGGAAAATTCTTGCATAATTTTCTATTGTTCGAAGAGTTAACCGAGGCAAGAGATTCGAAAAGTTAAAAATTTTCTTGAACCCTGTGAACGAACTTGCGGTGGAAGTTAAAGTTTTGGGTATGGGTTGGTGGTGTGTGTTAAAGGCGCCCTGTAAATTGGATCTATCAGCGCATTTGGATGGTGCTATATCATGCTGGAAGTAGCGGACAGAGAGAAGGAGCACCACCATCTTTCAATGTCAGCACAGCCTACTCTAAACCATTCTCTTGCCCTTCCCTTCAATCTGGTGTAACTAGAACTGGTACACGAAACAGGATACTGGAACACTGCAACAACGGTAGGCTGATCCTTAAGTGTTTATTCTCAAAGATGACCAGCACATTGTTTTTATAATTCTTCGGTCAGTCTGTTACTGTTGATCGATTAACACTAGAACTACCGCTGATTAAGGTATACTTATTTCTACCAACGAATTCAAAATAATAAGTATTTGAAAGAAATGTTCGATGCAAGGTAAAGAAAACTTTAGTCATACTCGTTACAGTAGAACACAAAAAATTCTTAAAAATGCACCGCTGTAAATTTATAGAATTTATATGGGAAATTGTAGACCAGTCGTTTTGACCACTTCGGTGGTTCTAGTGTTAAGCATAGCTCGTTTCGATGTATTTAACATATCGAAGACCAGCAACTTTTTTGAAAATCTTATAGGAGGAAGTTACACACGAATCAAATGTTTACTTGCATGCTTTTACAAAATATTTATAGTTACAGTAAATAGGGATCTTCATTTCAATTTTCAGATGAAGCTGGTTACTTTTCACTTTTATGAAATGAGAGAAACAAAATAGGAGATATCTCGTGATCGGTCTTCAACGTGTTCATCAACTTGGACAACGATTAAAAGACTAGAATACGTAAGAAAATGAAAATGTTGCGGAAAAGTTCGTGTGTATTTATGCTACAAAAAGGAATATTTGTAATTTTATTTAACAAAGTAATCATTATTAATTTCTGTAGCTCCTCTCCAATGTTTTTTAAACTTATACATTTCATTAGTTTAGAAAGCCTGAGTTTCGATTGCAAAAAATAAATTAACTGCTGTTTCGATCTCGTTATTGTTTTAAATTTTTACAAGCTTGGGATAAACTCGAACCAGTTTGTTATGCTCTCTTTTTAATAACAGAAAGATATCTACAGACACTACAAATGCGTTCTACTACATTTCTTGCTGCGTTCCCGAAGTTAAATTCATAAAATTCGAAAGCATGAATTTTTAACGTCTCGCTTACCATCTTTGAACATTGAAACAAATGAAGAATTGAAATAGTGTACGCCAACTAAACGGAAAAAATCTTTTAACGACACCATCATTATTATATCATTTCTGCAAAATACTATTAGGTCATCCCACAAATAATGTCGTTGCTTGGCGCTAATTTTCACTGCAAGATATTAATATTTGCATTCATTTTTAGTCATGACTGTATTCACCATTGTTTTCTATGATTTTTTTCTCTCGAGTAGTTTCTGGATTCCTTCTTCAAAAAATTTGTGATGCTTTTACATAAAAATCTTCTTCAAAGCTTATTTTAAGTAGCCATTATTGCAATTATAGCAATTGGTTGTGACGAACATGGTATGAGTTTCCAATTTTTATTTTTAGTTTTTTAACCCTTTACACTCGAGAGGCGACTCTCACTCACCACTTGGATTAATGCAGAGACTCGAATCGCGTGTAATATAATTATTTTATTTCAACTTTTCGTGTATTTTTACATCATACAATATCTAATATTGAAGTTCAAACTTGGTAATTTTGCTTCGTGCGATATTTTAGGAAGCACTGGTCAAAATCCATTCTCTGTTCCTCGGGATAAGTATCGCAAAAATGTGTCTTTCAACTGCAAAGGGTTAAACGCTATATCACACACAGCAAAGACGACGTCAGACAAGATGAAAAATATCCAACATTTTTTTGAGAAATAAATCATCAAATTGCTTAACCCTCTATGGCGCCTTGTGACTTCAGAGTCGCATACCGATGTATTTATATTTTGAAAAATTAATTTCATTTAGTTGTCACTCTACTATTAAATTTTATTAATGTATTACTGTAGTGATACCACGATCCGTCTATAGAAATTATTACTTTAACCCATTCGCTGCCAAGGACGAGTATAGTCGTCTTTGGCAGGGTGTCATGCATTGCGAAGACGAGTATACACGTCCTACTTTAAATATGTTATAACATGCAGGCTTTTGAATTAGCAAATTTTTCGTGGCCACAAACATAAATATAGAAATGTAAAAAACTTGAAAAAATACTACAAATAAAATTTTTTACAGAAATTATACTTTATTTCTTATTTAAAGAGAATGATCTTTTAGAAAAAATATAAATGGCAATGGGAATGACTTCATATAATTTAGGCTTGACAGCGAATCGGTTAAAAATTTTGCATTCAAAGTAAGATACTGTAATCAATCGTAGTTCTTTTCTCTGATAAAGAAACAAAATTCGGACTATAGAGGGTTAACAGATGGGAAAAGATCGTGAAAAGTAATGAATGATATATCAATGATTAAAAATAATCGTATGTCTTAATATTTGGTAATAAAAATCAGTGTCGAGGAACGACATTACTTGTGGGACAACCTGATGCAAGAAATCACATTTGAATTTATCTCTGGCAAAAACCGCACGAACTTTCTCCGGTACTTGATATATTAACCCCTTGGCTTACGACTTAAATTTAAATTACAGTTAAAGCTAAAATTGAACTTTATCATAAATAATCTGTCTTTTTATTGTATTTTATCCAGAATCGGCGCCACGAGTGTGACCCGTGGTTATAGGGCAAAGGGTTAAACGATCACTTTTACTTCAACGAAATTTCAATCACGGTCATGAAACGACCACGTTTTGCACGAGCATAGTCGACATGCTTAGATCTTTCGTACAACGAGGATCATACCGGATATTTTCACTTGTAATTTTCTTCTAACGAAACTATCCACGATTATTCACTATGTGTACTGTAATATAATTACCGGAGTATTATGCATAGAAACCAATCGTGCACCTAAGGAGAGAGCCAACATGTACAAAACGTGAGTATAATTTTAACACTAAATTTACGGACCATAGCTGGATCGTTTCGATGGGTACGTTAAAACACAGTTTTGTTTTAACAATATTAGTTAATTTTATTTTAAATTAACAAATTGTTGTAACTGGAGGAATATTTAGCACATTTTTGTATATAAATTTCATTTTGAATATACATTTTCCCCGCGTGTACTTAATCTTAAGCGTAAAATTTTAAATCCGTCAAATTGACGGGTTTCCGTAAATCTAGTGTTAAACGTAATAATATCGACTATAAAGGAGAAACTAAGAATTCTAATTCATCTGTATTTTTTTGACTGTATAAATTTTTATGAAAATAGTTCAACGTTTTATAAAAATAATTTGGAAGCGGAATTTGATGTTTAATGTATTTTTTAAACAAACAAATTTTTCGATAGTTTGTTTCTACCTTTTAATTCACCTTTTAAAACGACACAATTTATATTGTGAATTTTTTTGCTTTACACCTAATAGTTTCCAAGATATTCGCTAAATTAGTTTAACTCTATCTTTGGGAGCTGCTTTCATCCTTTCAACATGGATGTTTGGAAACGAAAAATAATACGTGTCAAATATTTTATCGAGTTCTATAACATATCAAAATTTCATAAAAGTTGGTTTGTGTCAATTGAGTGATATTCTTTACGAAGTATGTGATTTTTAAATAACCAGTTTGCTATCGAAGATATTTTTCTTTGGTGAATTGAATTCACTGTGAGGTACTTAAGGTACTTAACGAGAACATTTTAAGACTCGCTATATTTGTTTACTATTTACGCAATGCAAAACGATGTCTAGGAAAATGTGTTTGAATGTAAAAATCTTCATATAAGATTAGAGGATATCGAAATTTACATTGTGTTATAAATTTAAAATGTATAATTTCTTAATAGATCGAACTGAAATACTAAATATAAATACTATAAATACTATAAATACTATAAATACTATAAATACTATAAATACTATAAATACTATAAATACTATAAATACTATAAATACTATAAATACTATAAATACTATAAATACTATAAATACTATAAATACTATAAATACTATAAATACTATAAATACTATAAATACTATAAATACTATAAATACTATAAATACTATAAATACTATAAATACTATAAATACTATAAATACTATAAATATAAATCACATATTAATTAAATATGTTTTTAATAATTTTTGAATTTTTAAATATTTATATAAAGATTATTAAGTATTTGGTAATAGCTGTTATAAATATTAAAGAGATATGCAACCTCGGAAGCCTAAAAAGTGAGATTAACATTTATTTTTCTCTCATAAATATCTTTTTATAAGAAATTCATTTTTTGAATTTCAACAAATCCTTCTACCATAATATATTCTGAACATATAAAACTTAAAAAAAAAAAAATACGAAAGAATTTCAATAATGACATAGCAAATGAGATTTCGTTTTTTTAATTATTAATGTTTAAAAATCGGTTAAAATATTCCTGAGATATGGCAAACCTCCCTAAACCAATGAATCTAGGTCAGCTCAAGATACGGGGATAGCGATTCTTAAGTCCAATGACACATGGCCGGCAGCTTACTTTCGTATAAGTCGTAGAGAAAAAAAGAGTGTGACGTTCAGCATTGGAAATGTTCCTGCGACAATTTATAAGGAAAAACAGATACATATACGAAACAATAAATAAATATGAATGCGCTGCAATAACAGATTTAATTATTGAATTCTATGAATTAAAATACAGGGGATCAAATAAAAAAAAAAATCAAATATTACAGATTGTGAGGAAAATGCCAATCAATTTCATACGAAACATAATAAAATAATAGAAATAATAGAAAAAGGACAAAAATTACGAAATAAATTAAAAATTAAAAAGAAAACAAATGTTAGAAATTGTGAGGAAGATTCCAATCAAGTTTCATACGAAACATAATAAAATAATAGAAATAATAGAAAAAGGACAAAAATTACGAAATAAATTCAAAATTAAAAAGAAAAGAAATGTTACAAATTGTGAGGAAAATGCCAATCAAGTTTCATACGAAACACGATAGACTAATAAAATAATAGAAAAAGGAAAAAAATTAGGAAATAAATTTTAATTTCTATGATATATAAACGTTCTATCTATAATTACCTTCTAAATCAGAATTTCTCAGTTATAGCATTCAACAGATTTCTAAACTGGCTGTCATTGGTATAGCTGTATTCCATTATTTGTAGTTTGTACACCATGCAGAGTCTACTCAAGGATCTCAGGATGCTATTCATCACCGACAACGGTTCCACCGAAATCGGGATTCCTGATGCGGTTGGAATCGTAACAGAATTAAAGTGGTCCACAGAGAGCGAAAGCGACAGCGAAACTACGAATACCGAAAAAGAAGATTAATAAAACGAGAAGCAACGAACCGATCTACCGAAAAATGATAAAAAAGGAAAACACGAAAGTAATCAAAGTTGTCGCAAGAAAAATAAAAATAAAGCGATAAAATAGGAATAACGCGGGGGAAACAGGATATTTTTGAGTAATTAAAAATATGGGAACGTTTGAAACGACAAGGTCAAAGGAGCGAAGGGAACGAATTCTGTATCATCGGTTAAGGGAGTAAGCGATCAAACAGAAGGCCAGTAGTAAGTCCTGCTCTTCAGCTCGGTAATCCCACATTGGCAAGACAATTAACTCTGTGCGAGAATAGAGATCTTGTTTGGCTGTCTCTGCTCGCCAACCTAGGCCCTTCCATCGTCTTTTCTCTCTCCCTATGGCAACTAGAGCCGTGTAATATTGCCAGACATTGGTCCGCGCAAAGGACTGCACATCCAGCGGCTGTTTCACCGTAGGGATCACAATATCCTTCTATCCGCTTCAGAAATATCCGGCTGATGTCAGTTCGCCTTCTGCAGAGGCCGGAAAGATAATCAAACTTCTCACCGACAATTTGCGGATATTTGTAGTCGTGTATGCATACGTGCCGGTAATTCTCTGTAGAGGTAAACCGATTTCAAGACTGTCGCTTCGCTCGACTTCCAGGGATTCTCCCTGATTTTCTCCTTCTGTCGTCCCATCTGCGTTTCCCTTGTCCCAAGCCGTTTTCTTCATTTCTCTGCCTACTTTCTTCTATCTGTATCTTCGGCTTCCCTAAATCTCGACTTAGTTATCTGTAACTAAGCTAATCTCAGCCAAGAAGTCGGACTATTCCGCAACCCGGGCTACTTAAACACGAGTCCGACCGATCCGCCAAAGCCTCCAGACCTCTTCTAATCCACTACCTTGAGCTTATATATACTCGGATCCTTACCTCGAGTCCCTTCTCAGTATAGCTTCCACTTCGGTTGGCTAGAAGATCAGCGAGGGCAAAGTCCGCGATCCTCTCGTACCAGTTAATAGAAGATCACTTTTAGTACCGAATTTCTCAGTCCTATTTGTCCACGCGACAAACTGTTATACTCGATTAATCTTCAAGAGAACAGTAATAACTGGAACAATTGACGATTTGTTACGATGAAGTAGACGAAGTCAACTCTGTTACGACCCTCGGCTCACTTTTTTAACCAATCGTATTCGAATTTTTTACTCGAATTTTTCAATTTGAAATGAATATGAAAAATTTGTTATTGATATGCAGTATCCCTCATAAGTATCTGAACACGGTTAAATTTGTGAGATCAATTTCTAACGACGGTACATTGTAAATTGAAATTATCTATTAATAAAAATTTGTCGATAGTGTATGAAAATTAAATGCAGGATTTATAAAAGGACACTGCTTGAATTAACTATGATAGATAAATTAATAGCTTAGCAATTAAATAACCAAAGTATAAAGAACTTTTCAAATAACAAAACAGTTTTATAAGATTTGATACTTATAGACTTTAACGTCATTTTTATTGCACGTTAACTCAGTAATTTATTACTAATATTCAATTTTATCCTATCACAATATTCCGCTACACATAGCTGTACCAATAACAATTAAACAACAAAATTATAAATTACATTCACTACTACTTTTATCGTTCTGTTTTTTTACAATTTTAAGAAATTAATTTTTATCATATAACTTAATTTTTTCTTTTAAGAAATCAGCTTTTAATTTCAGTTTTTACATTAAATTTTTCTTACCATGTTCAATGCTTTCACAACGCTGATATTTTGTCTTTTTTTGAATCTTAACCCTCATCTGTTCCTTATTTTCTCAAATTAACCCTCTATGGGACCGCGAATTAGTCACAATTTTAATTACAAATCAAGCGTCCAATATTGTTGGTGGCTTTACTTCTTTTAATTGTTGAACCCTTTGCACTCGTAAATTTTTTTAAGCTTCAAAGGGCTACTGTGGAAACTTAAACTGTTCTTTTGAAAAAAAGTTATGAATGTTTACGATTTCTTATCTATTTGGTTAATTTACTTTTATTTTAACCCTCTAATAGGAGCGTGCGACTTAAAAATTACAAACTGATAATTATAATATAATATAATATATATTTATATAATATAATATAATTTATATTTAAATATATATTATATTAATTATATTAATATTATATTAATATATTTATATTATATTAATATATTTATATTATTATATTAATATTATATTAATATAAGATATATTTAACATAATATAATATTAAAAAAAAATTAATTTTGTTTAGTTATCACTGCACTATTAAATTTAATTACTGTATTACTGTAGCGTCACCACGATCCATACACAGTAATTATTAGTTAAAACATTTTCAAATCAAAGTGAAAAACTGTAAACAATCGTAATTTTTTCTCCGATAAGCAGACAAAATTCGGGCTATAGAGGGTTAAGTCGTTCCTTGGTGTCAACTTGACACAGCGGTAAGAAAATCAATACAATGAAAAAACAAGTAATTAAATTTTCAAATCATTTTATTGAAAAATAAAATTTCTGCAGATTCGTGCACAAAATTGTTCGCATCGTTCACAAATAATAAAGCAACGTGAAAGCTATACTACTTTTTCATATTTACAGCAAGGAATATTCCTTATGAGAAATATACGACAAATTAACACAATGGACGAAAGTTAACTTAGATTGAGATACTATATTATCTATTATATGAAACTGTACACTTTTCCTGTTTCAAATTAATGTTTCATTTAATGTTTGAGTGCGTGCAGCAAAACCTCTTGAGAAAAAACTGATACTAAGCAGTGATATTAAAATCTGCCTAGGAAAGAAGAAAAAATTAACAAAGTCGTGTCCTTCATCACTGACAGAGCACTAAATAAAACGTTGTAGTGGCTATTTTTATTAAACAACTATACTGAAATAAGTATTGTACGCGCGTAGTTACATGTAACGATATACAAACTAACGTAAATGCAATTGTGGTCGCTAATGACTCGCAGTTGACGCGACAATAAACAAATATAGGTGGCCCTCCTACAACACGGCATCTTGTAACACTGTTTCGCTATAACACGATAAGAAAATTGCGAAAACCTTTGTACAACACTGTACTTCTACAGCACTGGATAACACGATTTTTGTTCAACATATTTAAAAACTAAATTACCTTAAAATAATGTGACCTTGTAATAACCAGCGAACAAACCAAGATTACAGATTTTTTAAAGAGGATAGAAGGTGCTAAAAATCTAAACGAAGAAGGTTTGGAAAGCGAAGGTGATGTCATTCAACAGAAAAAACCTTCTCGTTTGATTGTACCGAGTAGTGATGAGGAAGAAATTTATTAAATTAAGATTACATTAAATGAAAATAATATTTTTTGTTTTTTTTTTTCGTTTTGTCTTATATATACATCTATATTTTTAAAAATTAAAATAAAAATTAAAATAAAAATTAAAAATTAAAATTAAAATTAAAATTAAAAATTAAAATAAAAATTAAAATTAAAAATTAAAATTAAAATTAAAATAAAAAATAAAAATTAATAATTAAAAAAATTAAAATTAGTAATTAAAATTAAAATTAAAAATTAAAATTAATAATTGAAAAAATTAAAATTAAAATTAAAATTATAATTAAAGATTAATATTATTTTTAATTAGTTTTAATAATTAAAAAATTAAGTTATTTATATGGAATTTAAAAAAAAATGTTTCTCTTTAATAAGTTTTCGGAACGTAAACCTCCCTTTCCGTACTGGCTCTGGGTTTCATATAACACGGTTTCATGCGTCGCAGAATTTTCTAGAAACCTGTCTACCGCGTTATAGGAGGGTTACCTGTAAATAATAAGAATTCAATGCTTCGAAATTTTTTAACAAAATAAACGCGAGCGATCTGACGAACGGCGACGAAAAGTATCCTCATAACGTGACACGGGGATAATGGTTTCCCCTTTGAAATCCGGGCGTTAAGATACTTCTTAGAAGAAATGTAAAAGATGTCATCGCAGAATAAATGCAAACCTAAGAGAAGAATGCGTTATTCGAAGGTAAATCAAAGAAAGTGCTCGGAAAAGGAGGGACACGGATAGAAAAGAAAGGAGAACAGATACAAGAGCAGTTCGATTGGATCGTCGGGGATTGAAAGAACTTGATTGGCGATACGGATCGCTACCTTGCAAAATAGAATCTCCGTAAAATCGCAGATTCTCTTGCATGCAAGTTGCGTTCTTGTACTGATTGTCAGTTCGCTTCTGACTGGCTTCTACGAGGAACGACGGATTTTTAGATCAAGTATTTCTCCACTATCTGCCTTCGACTTCAGCCGCCCATTTTCAAAACACCTACTTAATAATCATCAAATCGATGTTTCGATTCGCGTATGATTATTTAATAACCGCATTAATGTTCTGTAATCATAGCTGCACCGGATGTTACACATTTGGTAATGTTGTTTGCTGCAGATGGAACGTAGATATTTAAGAGATAGAACGAAGCGNTTAAAATTAAAATTAAAATTAAAATTAAAATTAAAATTAAAATTAAAGATTAATATTATTTTTAATTAGTTTTAATAATTAAAAAATTAAGTTATTTATATGGAATTTAAAAAAAAATGTTTCTCTTTAATAAGTTTTCGGAACGTAAACCTCCCTTTCCGTACTGGCTCTGGGTTTCATATAACACGGTTTCATGCGTCGCAGAATTTTCTAGAAACCTGTCTACCGCGTTATAGGAGGGTTACCTGTAAATAATAAGAATTCAATGCTTCGAAATTTTTTAACAAAATAAACACGAGCGATCTGACGAACGGCGACGAAAAGTATCCTCATAACGTGACACGGGGATAATGGTTTCCCCTTTGAAATCCGGGCGTTAAGATACTTCTTAGAAGAAATGTAAAAGATGTCATCGCAGAATAAATGCAAACCTAAGAGAAGAATGCGTTATTCGAAGGTAAATCAAAGAAAGTGCTCGGAAAAGGAGGGACACGGATAGAAAAGAAAGGAGAACAGATACAAGAGCAGTTCGATTGGATCGTCGGGGATTGAAAGAACTTGATTGGCGATACGGATCGCTACCTTGCAAAATAGAATCTCCGTAAAATCGCAGATTCTCTTGCATGCAAGTTGCGTTCTTGTACTGATTGTCAGTTCGCTTCTGACTGGCTTCTACGAGGAACGACGGATTTTTAGATCAAGTATTTCTCCACTATCTGCCTTCGACTTCAGCCGCCCATTTTCAAAACACCTACTTAATAATCATCAAATCGATGTTTCGATTCGCGTATGATTATTTAATAACCGCATTAATGTTCTGTAATCATAGCTGCACCGGATGTTACACATTTGGTAATGTTGTTTGCTGCAGATGGAACGTAGATATTTAAGAGATAGAACGAAGCGATCGATCAATACAGGTTATCCGAATTAAACGACGCGTAACGTTATTCGAAGATGCAAAAGTGCGTTCGACTCGTTGAAATTATGGAAACGACTGCTAATAAGTATAAACGACTTTTTGTAATCATCCTGTTACAAACAATATTCATCTCTAAGTCTATTTTTATGGAGCTTCTCTTTCTCGCGTTAATTTTTATAGTAATCTATGACGTTGAAATTTGCTGCAGATTATGTGTTCTAATAGTTATATTATCTGATCGAATAATATTATATTATTATCATATGTTAAAATGGCGCTTCTGATTTCAAAATTGAAATTAACCTTCGTCTTACTATTCTTTCAGTAAATATGTTCGCGATAGCCATTCGCTACTTTAATACTGTGTTCAATATTATATGTTAATATTTTAATATTGTACATAACATGTATTTGGTAATTATGAATCTCATAAATTAAAATTAGAATTAAATTAACACGTTAAGCGCCACGGCGGTCCCTGCGGCCCAACGCTGAGATTTTCATTTAGGCATCGTTGATTTCTCAGGACTCACGGTATTAATTTCAAAAAATAATACTTTATAATTCATTAATGTGTTCTATCGAATCGCATTAACCCTTTGACTACGGCAGACTTTGGCACGCACTGGCCGTACGGTACGGTACGAATTCACTCGCGACGTCCACCGGGTACGGTGAAATTTTTCGTTAGACATGCATTTCTGAGCAAGTATATTAAAATATTCAAAATACTGAAAAATTTTTAAACGGACGAAACAAGCGGAATTTGATTTGGACGCCAATTGGCGCCTACAGTACCGGGAAGCCAACATGTTTCGGACGCCAATTAGCGCCTACAGTACCGGGAAGCCAACATGTTTCGGACTCCAATAGGCGTCAACAGTAGTCAAAGAGTTAAACAAAGATACGACTTTCCTTTGCAGATCTCTACAATTTTCTTCTTAAATTCTTAACTATTTTACGACTAAATGTTTTTTAATTGGTATCACAACACACAGGCTAACGGAAGATCGACAAAAATCGGCGTGGCGTTTAACGTGTTAAAAATCAAACTTTGTTAAAAATACATTCTGTTTTTATTGTATTTGGACCAAACTATAAAACGAGCGTGACTCGTGATTGTAAAGCAAGGAATTAAGGATTATGTAAAGTGACAAGTGAAAATGGGCTCACTGTTGCGCTTGAAGTCGAAGACGTGTTCCTTCTTTTGAAGGTTTTTCACGTTTTCGGTAAACTAGTAATTGGATCATTTTTGTAAAATTTGTAATCAACGTATGTCTCGTTCCTTTGACCGCGTATTGTTTTATGGATGATGTACGCATTGAACAGAGCCATTTCTGACGCGTAAAAAAATGTTTTTGGTATCCTTCGAGGAATTCTCTCGTGATAGAAAAACAGGTTAATATTTGATCTTGATGATCAATTCCACCCATTTTTTTGTTATATTCAAGGATGAAACTGAGCTTTAATGTGTTTTTAACCAGTTAAGTGTGTTTGACGACTATATCCGTGACGGAGATATGGAAGAATTTTGTGTCACGACGGCTATATCCGTCATGCGTGAAACTTTGTTACAATTTGATATTTAAATTGTAATTTTGGCGAAAATGAAATTATATTCGTAAATTTTAATATTTTTATAATGTTTAAAGGTCCAGACGAAATAAAACAAACAAATAAAAATTATAAATAACTTGAGTTGGATTCATAACCTCCTAAGAGCTAACTTTTACATTATGCGATTCCTTTATTAGTAAAAATATATCAATTTTGTTTCATTCAAAACGCAATAAAATTTCCATGCAACATGGGCCTATTTTATTATCTGAAATCCTGTGCCGTAAAGAGTTAAAAGAGCAGTCGTGAAAATGCCGATATATGGAGAAGCAATGCTTTTTAAGGATTTTCGAAAATTTTAAGATTTTTATGTTTTTCTTATAACGAAACTTGTTGACTCCCACAGTTTGCGTGGAGTCGATTAATCAGCATCAAGGATGCCAACACGTTTTATAACAATAATATAAATGATATATTAAGTTCAGTTAGTACAAGTTTCACAGTTCAATAGTTCACAAGTTCCAGTTCTAATTCTAGTTCAATGTTCAATGTTCTTATCTCATCTCATCTCAAGTTATCCTCTAGTTATTTTCTAATACTTCGCAAGTTCTTCTCTAATACTTCCTGTTCAATACTTAATCTAATCGTAACAGAGACAGTTCTTAAATACTAGCATCAAGGATGCCAACACGTTTTATAACAATAATATAAATGATATATGTTTGATATACTCGTGGTCGATCTGGCGATCGGTCGAGCTTGGTCGATTTTGCACGTGGTGTGCCGACTAAAACTACTCGAAGGACCACTCCCTTCGCAGGGAGACAAAATGACTAGGTTCAATGTTAATGAATATATTTACAAGTTACTCCTCTTGTGGAGTCTGGTGTTAATTTGCGTGCGTTCTAAGCGAAGGCTTATTGAATTCTGAAATCTACAACTATTTACAAAGCACACGATGCCTCGGAAGAGGTGCATCGGCGGGGATGAGGGACACGGATTGGTCAATTACCATTTTCGGAGTAAGACGTTGGAGGTGGCGAAAACTATGCGATTGGTGTATACAAAAAACAAAACTAACGAGACTACGCCTCCAAGTCGACGGTCACTCTCAAGTACCGATAGACCCTTGAGTGACGCGCGCGGGAAATCTGTGTCCCCTTAACAATACCGCAGCAGGTAGTAAATTTGGGAGACGCTCCGAAGCCGTTGAAACATACTAAACTAAACAAATGTGGGCAAATCTGGCATGCAGCTGATGAAATTAAACAAGTAAAGTGAAACTACGAAGAGCTAAGGTGCCCGATGGCCTCCCAGATTTATGACCGCTTGTGAATGGAAAAACTAAGTGGCTAGGCTACATTTGGCTAAAACCTAATAGCGCTGGCGCGAACAATATATTTAGTTCAGTTAGTACAAGTTCCACAGTTCCAATAGTTCACAAATTCCAGATCTAGTTCTAATTCAATGTTCAATGTTCTTATCTCATCTCATCTCCAGTTCAATACTAGTTCTTACAATTCTTCCTGTTCAATACTTTGACAATTCTAATTCCGATTCTAATGTTTCTCGTTCAATTCTAATTCAATTCTTGTTCAATTCTGATCTTAATCGTAACAGTGATAGTTCTTAAATACAAAACACCCTCGTTAGGCGTATCGTCGCCAAGAGGGTGGGAGGCATGCTATGTCCAATCGGTTAAAAATTCTGGTGTCAAGAGAGGTGGTCAATGTCACGCCCTCAGAGTTCGTGCGTCAGTCCTAAGTCAGGTAGGTTCAGATGTGACGGTGTCAGAAGGTAGCAGCTGAAGTACACGTGCGTCAGTTCTTGGTAAAGATTAGGATACGGCACTTTGCTATCGAGCAGAAATCGACAAACACCGAAATATTGGCCAGTTTCTAGGTCGTAAACTAATGACATGCCAGATGTGAAAATGACCGTTCTCAAAAATA
>SMSQ01024702.1:44565-67346 GCA_019453375.1 Ctenoplectra terminalis | reverse complement strand
GAGTATTCGAAAAAAATTCTTATAACAAGGGTAGTAATTCTTTGTGCATATTTATTGCAAAAAATTATAGAAAATCCCTGAAAATGCTTCACTGTAAAATTATAAAATTTCTATGAGAAATTATCATTTTGACTGGTACGGTAGTTCTAGTGTTAAACAGAGACTTTCGCGTTACCAGTCTCAGAATATTTCCAAACGATTGGCGTGTTTTTCGCTTCCTTCCAAACCTATGATACACACGATTCACGTCTTATATTTTCTTTTTCACTATCGTCATCTTCTATGATTGATCGTTTCGCATGCTTTCTTACTGGCAAAATCACTTCGCTATCACTGGACTCTTCGTTATTGCTTCCACGTGAACCACATACTTTTCTTTTAAATATTATGTAACTTAATTCAATTTTGCGCAATTCAATTTTACTTAACCCTTTGCACTCGGCTGGCGCCGCTATGGCTACGTACATAATTTTCTTCAGAGATTATATTTTTAATTAAATTCTATATTCTCATCAATTCAAATACTCTTTTTATTTTAACCCTCTATAGCCCGAATTTTGTCTGGTTATCGGAGAAAAAATTATGATTGATTCCAGTTTTTCACTTTGATTTGAAAATGTTTAAAGTAATAATTACTGTAGATGAATCGTGGTGTCGCTACAGTAATATAGTAATCAAATTTAATAGTGCAGTGATAACTAAAGAAAATTAATTTTTTCAAATATAGATACATCAGTTTGTAATTTTTAAGTCACACGCTCCCATTAGAGGGTTAAAATAAAAGTAAATTTACCAAATAGATAAGAAATTGTAAACATTTATAACTTTTTTTCAAAAGAACACTTTAAGTTTCCACAATAGCCCTTTGAAGCTTAAAAAAATTTACGAGTGCGAAGAATTAAATAATTAAAAGAAGTAAAGCCACCAACAATATTGGACGCTTGTTTTGTAATTAAAATTGTGACTAATTCTCGTGGCGCAAGGGTAAAAACTAAACCACAATTGTAATTGATTTCTTTCCTTGGGTTCCCTACTGCCGAGATTGTTTAGGTATTAGCCGTTATCTCCATCAGCTGATATCTCCGCCACAAATACATGTATCTAGTATCTAATATATGGCTTGAAATTGTTATCACCAGTCGGACTCGGTGATATTTATGTTCGGCCCAAAATTGTTATTACGAATCGGACTCGTCAAAGCGCGACAAGAAATTAACTCCAGGGAACTGAAACCTAAAAATAATAAATATGAATTATTAAATTGTATTGTTTTTATATTATATAGTATGTTAAGAACAATTGTCTCTATAAATATGCTGTAAATAATAAATTAAATATATGTACCAAGGGATTGGAAGTGAGAGAAAGAAAAAATGTACAATGGCAAGGATTCCAAAAGAAAACTCGAATAAAGGTTTTTTTTTCATTTATTTATTAAGTTCACATCCACTTTATGGTTATTAGCGATCATGAAATATACAATATTACGTGGTTAGTAGTTATACGATTAAGCTACAATAAAAGTAAGCTTATAATACAGGTAATATACACATGAATTGATAATAAGGTGATGTACAGTCCCTGGACATCGAATTAGGACCGCTACAAATTTTTAGCATTTTTCACGTTTTCCGTAAAGTTAAAAGACCCGTTCAAATTGTAACGATATAATTTATTAACTGCTAACATAATACACTACTACTGTACATAATATTATTAACACGCGTTAATATTTCGTATTTACATCCTTTGCTTCGATGACAACTTGTATCCTTTCCGGCACGCTCCGTATACATTCTGTAAGAATCGACGATTCTTTATTAACCCATTCGAGACCGATTGCACACCCTGTGTGCAATGGATTTCCGAGGGTATAAGACAGCCTGCACACCGTGTGTGCAATAAGAGTAATGTGCAATTATTAGTTATTCTGAGTAAACTAGTCGTCGAAATAAGATTTTTTTGGAACCAATGAAATCTGTAAAGTACAGGAAACTGTGTACCAAAAAATCTAAAAATTATCTGAAGCCTTTCTTACATGAAAAATACTATGAATACGCATGCAGCGAAGGCTTAAGATAATAAGTTTCGCTCCTGGGGACCGTGTTCGAAAAAAATCGTCGTCTCGAATGGGTCAATCAAAATGCGCGGTAGCGACAAGTCCTCTTCCATGAGTATATATTTTTCAAACTCTGGAGACGTTCGGTGATTAACTGTTTGGCACGGTGATCGTATAATGAGTGTCCTCCGGCCGTTTTTCCCCCAAAAATCGGCTGGTATTGCCGAGGTCCGAGGGTCCGTCTGTTTTCCGTCAGGCCCGGTTGCAAAACAGTCGTTGGAGCAGTCGCACAGCTCGTGCTGAGGTTATTTAGGGTGGCCTCCTGTTGTTACGTACAAATTCTTGCCTCTCATTGTTTTCGGTTCCAACAATTCCTTGATCGTATGCTTCGTATCTTCATTATTTTCCCAAATATCTGTAATTATATACGGTAATTATTAGATAAAACNCCCCAAAAATCGGCTGGTATTGCCGAGGTCCGAGGGTCCGTCTGTTTTCCGTCAGGCCCGGTTGCAAAACAGTCGTTGGAGCAGTCGCACAGCTCGTGCTGAGGTTATTTAGGGTGGCCTCCTGTTGTTACGTACAAATTCTTGCCTCTCATTGTTTTCGGTTCCAACAATTCCTTGATCGTATGCTTCGTATCTTCATTATTTTCCCAAATATCTGTAATTATATACGGTAATTATTAGATAAAACATTTTCAAATCAAAGTGAAAAACTGTAATGAATCGTAATTTTTTCTCCAATAAGCAGACAAAATTCGGGCTATAGAGAGTTAAAGATTTCTTTCTGCTGCATTATGTATTTTTCCAAGTATCTTTTATTGTAATTTCTTTGATACAAATAGATACAATTTAATCGTCGGTAAGTTTAGTGTTAAAAATGGTTAAACAGAATTTATATGAATGCGAATAGCGAATGTGCAAATATACAGTCCCTGGCCATCGAATTAGAACCACCACAGATTTTTCAGCATTTTTCACGTTTTCCGTAAAATTAAAAGGCTTCTTCAAACTGTAACGATATAATTTATTAACTACTAACATAATACACTACTACTGTACATAATATTATTAACACGCGTTAATATTTCGTATTTCCACCCTTTGCTTCGATGACAGTTGTATCCTTTTTGACATGCTCCGTATACATTGCTCGATCATATGCTTCGTATCTTCATTATTTTCCCAAATATCTGTAATTTTTGTTTTCAACGCAGATAACGTGGTGCTCGGAGAGCTGTAAACTAGTCTTTCAAGTAGGCTTTAGACATTTTCTATGGCATTCAAGTCGGGAGAATTGCCCGGCCATGGGAGCAAAAGGCTGTTTTTGGTTTTGGAATCGCTCATCACCCACACAGTTTGATTATTATCATCATAGTATCAAATCAATTGCTACGTATACATCGTTATCAACGTATTTAGTAATAATTTGAACTACCAAAGACAGTTTTCCATATGTGACGTAACGTTACAGCCATAAAAGTGAAATTTTCGTACGTGGTCCTAATTCGATGGCCAGGAACTATATATTGTATATTTGCAGTAACAATAGTGCGGGAATGGTAAGTCTGAGGTGTGAATGTTTAGTCCGGAGTGATAGAGGTGTGAATAAAGAGTGTTTGGGACAGTGTGATCGAAGTGCGAGAGACGAGTGTTTGGGCCGAGCGATAGAGGCGCGAGAAAAGAGTATTTGGACCGAGTGACAGGGAATATCGTGTGACCGAGGAGTTTCTGGAAATGCCTGAGCAGAGTGAAAGAGATTGAGAAATAGAAGAAGAGAGAATCAGGGAATAAATGAATGGAGAAAATGCGTGGAAAAGTTAGTCGGAAGATAGTCAGAGTGGAGTCGAGGAGAGTCAGAGAAGAGTCAAGGGACGAGAGTCGAGAAGAGTGAGTCGAGTAAAGAGAAATAGAGAACGAGTATTGTATCATTGAGCTGTTATTAATTCATAAATAGTTATTGTTCCTAAGACAGTGTCCATGGTTGAGTATTTATGGAGACACCCGTCAGCAACCTAAAATCCCTACAATAGGTATAAGTATCTGTTTACATTTTGTCGTATAAATTAATGTCTCTAAGAAAAAAGTAAGAGGTTCCTACATAGTAACTGGTCACTAAGAACTTTTTTTTGGGTCATTCGGAAGATTGAATTGATGTCTTTTGTGAAGAGTACTGCTACGGTTAAATAAGTGGTTCGCAGAAATAGCACTATTACAATATAACAAATAACGCTATTACTTATTAACCCTTTGCACTCGGCAGGTGACTCTCACTCACCACTTGGATTAATGCAGCGACTAGAATCGCGTGTAATATAATTATTTTATTTCGACTGTTCGTGTATTTTTACATTATACAAGACCTAATATTGAATCTGAAACTTGGTAATTTTGCTTCGCGCGATATTTTAGAAAGCACTGGTCAAAATCCATTCTCTGATTCTCGGAATAAGTATCGCAAAAATGTGTCTTTCGAGTGCAAAGGGTTAAATGTGAGAATTATTTGATCTTGTTTATCGAAGAGAAGAGCTTTTTTATCAGCTAAACAGCTTTTCCAAAGTCCATCTTCATAATTTTTTAATATTCCTTTATTAACTAATGCGTGGCCATCAAAATGTGGAGATTGTTGTATGTTCTTTTTTATCGTTCAAATAAATCTTTCTCATATTTTTATACGTAAATAGTGCTTTTTATGATCAATTCCAACATGTATATCGCATTTTTTTTTTACTTCCACGCACATTTTACAAATAAATTTAGTGAACAAAATTCAGTTTATTAAAATAGACGAAAAAATTAAAATAGATAGGAAAAATATATTACTGTTATCCGTGATGACTCAGAATTGGTAATCTCATTCAATAGTCTATCATTACAAACGTTTGCAGTCTCTTCAGCGTGCATTTTCATGGTACATTATATGGAGGAATCGTCGAACCAGGCGAATACATCGATTTGACGTGAGCTGTCCCTTTTTTGCCGAAGAAACGTCGTTACACTTGATTCTAGGCGGATTACGCGATGAATCTCTTTCAAATATGACGACTATCTCGAGATGGAGACACTCATCGTGACCCAATTACTTTTCCCCGGATATCGGATCATTTTGTAATGCCATGCACGTCTGGGGAATTTTAATTGTCGGGAACAATGCTTCTAAACGCAAGCCGCTGCACTTTGGAGCATTATGCGGAAGAACACAGGGCAAGAACTTTTCCGGATTTAACTTTGAAAAGAATCGAGACAGACCGGCGTTACTTGACTGAATGTTAGAAACTACGGAACATGAAACCTCGCTGATTTTTTTTACTACCGTGCAAATATTTTTGTATGAAATAGAAATTGAAAATATCAAGTTAACGTAGATCGTATTATTTTTTAAACCGAGTTCATTTTCACGAAGTGTTTCTCTATAAATGCATAATGTTCTGATATAATACGACAGCGATGAATGGAAACGACAAATGCAATTTATATTTATGACGCATCCAATTTCTGTCATTCAAACGTTTTGTTGTCATATTATAAATTAAATTACATTTTATTTGAAGTTAAACTCGCGGTTACTCGTATCGTAAACCGTAAACCACAAGCGTGATAAATTTATATCATAAACGATGTATCGCGTAACTTCTAACAATATAAGTAAAGTTGTTATTAATTTAGGAAGTCGATTTGCGAAATTTGAATTAAATATAGTCATTTAGTGTGTGATTTAAATTAAATATAACTGAATTATCAATTACAATAAATTATTGAGCGTGCAATATCCTATTTTATTCCAATTAACCATTTGCACTCGAAAGACACATTTTTGCGATACTTATCCCGAGCAACAGAGAATGGATTTTGACGAGTGCTTCCTAAAATACCGCACGAAGCAAAATCACCAAGTTTAAACTTCAATATTAGGTCTTGTATGATGTAAAGATACACGAAAAGTTGAAATTAAATAATTATATTACACGCGATTCGAGTCTCTGCATTAATCCAAGTGGTGAGTGAGAGTTACCTCTCGAGTTCAAAGGGTTAAAAAGAAGAACGAATACAACAACTTTTCAAAACATTCGATAAACTTTTCCCGTGTAGCAAAAACAGTTTCCTTTGTAGTTAATATTTTATTTTTGCATATCGCAGGAATTTTTACGCAATTAGAAATATTCGGTGCAATTAAATATTTGTATCGGTAATATAAAATAATGTTTTGCATCATTAATAGTATCATTTTATTTCGGTTTTTATTTTAAAGTCTTGTTAAACGCATAAAACGGCACAAATTATACGCAGTTAATTGGATTTAACATAAAAATATAGTCACCATTTAATCGAAACAAATCGTATTAGATTTTCAAATTCCACGCGAGCCTTACTAATTATTAGATTTACTTTCACGAGGTTTTTAATAATTTGTTAACCTGGATGAATTGTTCCGAATTTTTTCCGAATTTCTCCGAAACTCCGAATTACTTCCAACGACGAGAATAAAAGAAGAAAGAGAGAGAATAACTTTATAAAAAAGAGTGAACGTTACTTTCAAAGGAAAAAAGTTAACTAAAATTGTGTAAACGTCATCCTTGAAATTAATCCAAAAATCTGTGAAACTTCACTGTCTTAATTCTGTCTAACGCGATGTCAACCCTCGTCCCTTATTTTCCCAACTTAATTTATCCCTTGGTATCAAATTGACGCAATAGTAAAAAAATCAATACACCCAATTCTGTTTTTAGACGAACTTACACGATTTTGGCTTCTAGAAAAAAAATTCAATTCTCCTTTTACACAGTTCATTTTAATTTAACACGATACAAACGGTCGCTTCGATGCATCACTTTCGAAGTAAACACAAAAATATCTAAGATCCTAACATGACTTTTCACATGGTTTTATGTTTGAAATCAATCTTCTATTTTAATACCGATACACCTTTTTTTAAACGAATTTTCTTTTACACGTATTCTTCGGGAACGTATCTACCGTGCAAAAATAGAATCGGGTGTGCAATGAAAAGATAAATATAAAGAACAGTTTTTGCAAATTATTCCGTTGAAAACAACAAAATTAAACGTTTGTATGCCCCGGCTTAACACTAAACCTACCAACGATTAAAGTAGACCTATTTGTATCGGAAAAAATAAAAATGATAGGTATTCTAAAAAATACATAAAATAAGGAGAATAAATCTTTACCTATATTTTTCACAGAAAATAAAAAAAAATTCGGCAAACTGAATCGTTGAAAATTTATAAAATTTTTACGAGAAATTACAAGCCGGTCATTTTGACCGCTTTGGTAGTTTTACTGTTAACCATTTCGCTACGAAGGAATTTTATTTTCTTCAATTATCTCTTTAACCCATTTGCATGACGAAGAGGAATATTCCGCGAGCAATATCTTCTCTGTATCACCAAACGCGGAATAATCCGCCGACAGCGACATCGTTCCATACCGTTGAATAAAAATATTTGCACTAACAATTTTATATTTATTAATATATATTATCCTTTGTGCTCTGATACATCATCGTAATCAGTTAGTATTAACACTTTAACGACCTCTCACACAACATGTGTGTGATGCTACCGCCGAAGGTTGTTGGCCAGTACCACACTCTTTGTGTGATAATTTATGAACGCGAACAAGTGTGGATATTGCTATTGGCTTCGTATTTCATCGCCACGTCTTTGATTTTAGGTAATTATTGCCTATTTTTTATTTTTTATTTTAAACTACAGTAGTGTACCACGTAAATTATGGAGCAAATGTCGGCGCTTTCGTGAATTTAATAAAATTCTTTAAAATTAATTCTTCAAAAATACTGCCAGGCCCTGGCGATTGACTGCATAGACGTGCGGCCGTTAAAGTGTTAATAAAGAATAGCAAATATTTAAATCGGGACGAGTTATAAACGATCAATCGTGTAGGCTTCGGTGATAAGTGAGTGTCTCTGCAATTTAAGTCGCGATGCAAATGGGTTAAGATCACACTAGTATGTATACTACCGCTCAAAAGTGTCCGGACGCTTGAAAAATGAAATTTAATTATAAAATTACAGCTAACAGAACTTGGAGTCATTTTATTCTTTACTAATATTATAGTTACGTATGATAGGGTATTATGAAACAACAAAATTGCTTTTTAAAAACCAATATAAGCTTTACGATTTGTTATTTGAAATGTTCTTTGCCTTAACCCTTTCGCTACGAAAGTTTTTGCCGAAAAACGTGCCCATGGTATATGTGGCATATGTTATACTGTCCCGGTATAACAATTTTTTGTGCTTTCATGTATTAAATTATCTAATTTAACATATCCGTACACAATAAATACTATTTTCCCCATAGCACTTGATAGTTGCATTTTTGATAGTTACACTCTCGATAGTTGCACTCTTGATAGTTGCATTCTCCATAAGTGTATTCTTGATAGCTGCACTCTCAATAGTTGCATACGAATCTCATTTATTGCATTTCGTCAACACGCAATGCGAATAGTAACTAAACGTTGAGTATTGTATCTCATATCTTCGTAGTTTCCTTCATTGGCTGTTACGCCTCGTGTACTTCGATTTACAATCAG
Source organism: Ctenoplectra terminalis (assembly GCA_019453375.1). Taxonomy (NCBI): domain Eukaryota; kingdom Metazoa; phylum Arthropoda; class Insecta; order Hymenoptera; family Apidae; genus Ctenoplectra; species Ctenoplectra terminalis. The sequence continues at coordinate 58,709 of SMSQ01024702.1, read as the reverse complement.
TTTACGATCGTTTTACAGAAAATGTGAAAAATGCTGGAAATTTGTAGTGGTCCTAATTCGATGGCCAGGGACTGTATTTAACACAGAAAATCAAAAGCAAATTGTTATGTTAACGCTCAGTTCGTTAAAACGTGAATCTGATAGCACAGTACAATCGACGTTTTTTGACTCTTCCGCTACGAAGGTCTTCGCCAAAAAACGTACCCATAGCATAGATGACACGTGTTATATTGTCTCGCTATAACGATTCTTTGGGCTTTTATGTATTAAATTATCTAATTTAACCTATCCGTATACAATAAATACTATTTTCCCCATTGTATGCTTGTAATTTCCAAATATGAATGCGATTCATTAAAGTGAGTACAGCTGTTCACATTATCCAATAGTCGAGCAACTATAATCGACCATAATATGCAGAAGTCAATTCGTGGCAAGCGACTGTAGTCGTCCGTAATAGCGAAAGGGCTAAGATTGTTCGCCTCGTTCACAAATAATACAGTCCCTGGCCGTCGAATTAGGACCACGTACGAAAATTTCACTTTTATTGCTATAACGTTATGTCATATACGGAAAGCTGTCTTTGGTCGTTCAAATTGTTACTAATAACGTTGATAACGATGTATATATAGCAATTGATTTGTTACTATCGTTATAATAATCAAACCAAGACCAAAAACATCCCTTTGCTCCCATGACCAGACAATTCTGCCGATTTGAATGCCATAGGAAATGTATGGAGCCTACTCGAAAGACTAGTTTACAACTCTCCAAACACCACGTTATCCGAGTTGAAAACAAAAATTACAGATATTTGAGAAAATAATGAAGATACAAAGCATATGATCGAGCAATGTATACCGGAGCATGTCGGAAAAGATTCAAGCTGTTATCAAACCAAATGGTGGAAATACAAAATATTAAAATGTGTTAATAATGTTATGTACAGTAGTAATGTATTATGTTACTACTTAATAAAGTACATCGTTGCGATTTTGACAGAAGATTCGGGATAATAAATCGTATATCGCTTTATCATCACATTTAATTTAATATATAAAATGAATAACAGATATGCGTACGTTTCTTCTGGAAGCACAAAGGAGACTGCTGGAATAACCTATATTTAAAACAAATGAGAACACACCAACAATCTTCACATGTATAGGCACATGTTGATAATGTATAATACGTGCATAACACGGTTGTCTAACGTTCTCTTACAGATTTGAACAGGCCTTTTAATTTTACGGAAAGCGCGAAAAATGCTGAAAATTTCTAGCGGTCCCTAATTCGATGACCAGGGACTGTAAAACGATGCGTAAGGCATGCTTCACGCGAGAAAAAAATTCAAACGTATCAAATTAACACGAGGGATGAATGAGGGTTAACAATTGCTACAATGTGCGATGTGCGATTGTTCTTTAAAAAAAGGAAAAACTGTACATTACTTCATATTCGACAAATTAACAAAGCATCGTTCAAAATATAGCCGATGAATCGTAGCAGCTCGTATATAAAATTGCATCGATAAATGAACGTATCCATTGTTCGTTCCATCTTGCCTAAAATGACCGATGTCTTTCGATACGTTAGACCGACCAAATATATGGGACGCTGTAACCACTCTTGAAAGACGAAGACTGTATCAGTAACTGGGTGACCAAGTAATCCGATGAGAGCCCAGCTGCGCCAAATTGACAGTGAGTCTACCAGCAAGGGAGCGATGGCGATGTCTTTAAAATTCGAAGCGAGTTAATTTGATTATCACCGTAACGGAGCTCGACTGGGCTGAGGAATAATCCGGCTGTATAACGACATCGGCTTAGCTATTGCCGGCGCGTTTCTATTGTACGACTGTACAACGTCCTGGAAGGCTGCCGTACCAAGAGGGGCAGGAGTTAAGAGTCTTCGTGGAAGTGTGTTAGGGGCTATACTGATTGGCCCCCAGCTGGGGTAGCAGTAAACATTCTCTCGCCTTTCCGTCCTGCAACCAGGGATACCCACACTTTTGTATACTCTCTCTCGCTCTATCTATATCTCACCTTGTCCTTTTTTCTTTCCTCCCTCTTCCCTGCCCTTCTCTTAACCCCCCTCTCGATCGTTCGCGCTTTCTCCCCTCTTGTCCTTCCCTGACCTCTTGTTTCCCGCTCAATTCCGCCCCTAACTCCTTTTCTCTCTCTTACGAACTTAAGCCCGATTTAATGGGGTGGAAACGCGCGGCTCGATCAAGTTGTATTCAATTATCCCTTCTTTCCGTCCCGCTGTTAACCCCTGCCATCTACACAGTGTCCTGCAAGAAAGTTTTTCCTCTTTTTCGTAGATTCGTTCTCCGTCTCTGTTGTTGTTCGCCTCTCTGTTCGCTGTTCGTTTCTGCGATGTTACATCTCGCGATCTCTGTTTCGGACAACTTCCGACGACGTATTGCTGTACGTTCAAATGGCTCAAGGTCAATCCGTGTCGCCGATCCAAATGCACTTAAACTGATTTTTTTGTGCTTTGTAATTTTCTGCTGCTTATTTCATGTACCATTGACACGTTAAACGCCGCGCCGATTTTGGTCGAGTTTCCTTTAGATTGTGTGGCTGTGTAGGGTAATTGGAAAATGTTTGAGCGCAGAATGGTTAAGAATTGATTACGTTGGCAGCTACGTCGATGAATCTGGTATTTAATTTTTACACTATTGCGGGGATATAATTAAGTGGAGTGAGACTTTGGTATGTATGTAAAGTTTAATGTAAAATACAATATAATAATTCTTCCGACGCTAACTCTAACACACTGTCTCTTCAACTCTTAACTCTGAACTGCTTACTCTTAACTGCTGCCTATGCTTAACTGCTGCTTCTTTCTAACTAACTCGTCGCTGAACTCATTCACACTTTTATCATTTTCTCTGCTTTCACATGCACCCTTTCTCCCTTACACTCCATCCCTTGCATCCATAGTCCAAATTCTCGCAGTCACGTACACGGTTTTCCTAATCACTTCGTTCACACGGTTCGATCACTCGGTTACAAACATTCTTTCCTCGCATCCCTCTTTCAGCTTAGCCTAAACATTCACTCGTCTCACACATTCTTTATTTCTAACACCCTACACTATTGGTTTTACACTATTGGTTATTTTTATAATGAATCGTTTAACCCTTTGCACTCGGAGCCATCTCGCGACATTTTTATAGGAAAGTGTGCAAATGTGCAAACAAAAATCGTGTCATACCTCGGTATATATACCATGCTTTTTGATTTACCGTCTCTCGTCATTTCAGATAGAAAACTTCAACGAAACGTGTATTTTTTTTAAAAGTTACTCCAATGTAAGTTCATTCTCTGCAATCATTAATAAACTCCCCTGAGAGGAGACGTTCGAGCGCAAAGGGTTGAATTTATAACATATTGGTTCCATAAAAATGTAACAAGCATTATTTTCGTGGTAGTATACAACGAATACGTCTCAAACATTTGCCATGTACATTCAACATTTGTTTATAATTTTTTATATTTGCATTCATCGAGCATTTGGAGAAGTTTGGCGAGAAACAAAATCGAGCGTTCTTCCTGTGTTCGGCGAATAATTTGTGCAGGTTGGTGTAAACGCACCACAATTGACAGATTAATTCATTATTTAACAATAGTTCTATGCATAAAATAACAAATGGTAACACGTTGACCACCACAGTGGTCATACGTGACCGCGGATTGTTTCTCCTGTAGCGCCACGGTTGTCATCGGTGACTAGAATGCTTGAAATGTTTATAATTGTAAAAATTAACACATTGCATGCGGGTATATTTTGCTGCGGATTTACGCGTGTAGCGGGTGTTTTTTCGTAAATTTCGCGAGAATTTGATCATTCAATAAAATCGCAATAAATCGATAACTGCTTCGTTTTTCTGAACGAAACTTTTTTTTATTTTACACTTAAACCTATGCTCTATGATTATTAAAAAAAAAAACACCATACATACAACGCCCATCGTATTTATACGATACCGGCTTTTCAGCACAAATCTACTAAATACGTACTTTTACGTGACCCGTGCTCCAGTAACAGATTGCGAAAAACGTAAAAGTACGTTGCCCGCATGCCAAGTGTTAAACGAACGCTGATTGTTGATGAATTTTGAACATCATCGTCGCTATTCGAAAATACTTTGAAATAAAATGCACGCTGTTCAACGATTGAAAATTTTTATTAGAAAATCAAAAATGAGGGATTCATTTTTATCCAATCTTCTATCTACCTGATGAAATGACCATCGTCCCTTGGGTTTAACTGTAAACCGTTTTTGGGGCCCGCTGCTGCCAATATACGTACAGCATGGAGGAAAGCGGGAAAAGCCCGATGGGGGAACGAACAACTATGGGCCTGCGAGCCACATTTTTTTAGAAAGTTAGTCTTAAGCTGAACGCCGGGTGGAAAAGTTGTACCATTCTTGCCTTCCCTTTTAAAATTGTATGTTTCGATTTTTGATCGTTCTACTATTTTTTATCCCATCCTTCTAATATAACACTACCGATGTGGCGTCCAGAGCAAAACATATGATTTTGGCGTGACGGTCAATGCATTAAGAAGAAAATTGTGGAGGCCTGCAGAGGAAAATGGTAACTTTGTTTAATGTGATTTAACAATAATAACCCTCTATGGGATCGTGTGACTTAAAAGTTACAAACTGATAATTATAATATAATATAATATTTTAAAAGTATAATATAATATATATTTGTATTATATTATATAATTTATATTTAAATATATATTATATTAATATAATAGTGATAACTAAACTAATTAGTGATAACTAAACAAAATTAGTTTTTAAAAATATTATATTAAATATTATATTAGTTTAGTTATCACTATTATATTAATATAATATATATTTAAATATAAATTATGTTATATAATACAAATATATATTATATTATATTATATTTTTAAAATATTGTAATATTAATGTAATATTTAATATAATATTAATATTATAGTAATATAATATTTTTTAAAATTTTGTTTAGTTATCACTGCACTGTTAAATTTGATTACTGTATTACTGTAGCGACACCACGATCCATCTACGGTAATTATTAGTTAAAACATTTTCAAATCGAAGTGAAAAACTGTAATCGATCGTAATTTTTTCTCCAATAAGCGTCAAAATTCGGGCTATAGAGGGTTAATAGAACTCGTTATTTTTTTGGAAATTAATAGTGTCAGTTTTCGGAAACCAACGACGCCTAAACAAAAATTTCACCGTCGGTCCGCATGGATCGGTGTTGCGCTTAACGTGTTAACTGAATCTTATGAATTATTATATCAGCGTTATTTTTGTCTTAAAAATTTAATTGATACGTTAGTTACTACAAATCATAAGGATATTGATAAAATTAAATTGAAAGATGTATGTCCGGTTAACCGCGACGTTATTCAGATTATCCAGATGCATATTATTTTTTAAATTCGTTATCTTCAATTGGTTCAATTATTTCGGTAAACAGATTAATTTTAAATATTTATGGGAGGAAAGTAAGTGGATAACGCAATATTGCTCGCTAAATGTAACTAATATAAATCCTCTTCGGCGACACGTGTTCTCGTTTGGACGACAAAAAACGGATAACGTGTATTATAAGTTAAGAATTGATGGTTCGATGGTACAAAATTATAAATTAAAGATGGCGCGAGAAATCGTCCTTTTTAGACGGTTTCCAACAGTTTAACGTAATCCATGTTCTGTAGAATTTATTTAGCGATTTATTTAATGAAATTTAAGTAAATATTAACACATGAAGGGTCGACGGAGAAAAGGAAGAAATGTCCATTTTAATAAATTTTGAGTTTAACCCGAATTTTGTCTACTTATCAAAGGAAAAATTACGATCGATTACAGCTTTCCGCTTTGATTCAAAAATTCTTAAAGTAATAATTGCTATAGATGAATCACTGCAGTAATACAGTAATCAAATTTAATAATACCAGCGATAACTAAATGAAATTAATTTTTTAAAATACAGGTACATTAATTTGTAACTTTTAAGTCACACAAAGCCACAGAGGGTTAACATTTTTATTCATATTTTCCTGTTTTTGTTCTTTATCAGTGGCTGTATTTCATTGCGAACTAAAATTTTCTGAGTTTTACAGTAATTATTAAAAATTGTGGTGTACGACGAAATAATAGTGAATGTTAAGAAGCAATAATACAAAAAAGGGGAATTTTGATATTATAAGTAAAAGCTGAAAACGATGGAGAATTAAGCGAAGAATAAAATGTTTTAGTTTGATATATGAAAAAATATGAAGTTGTGATATATTCTATTGAAAAATAAATTTCTATTTTCTGAAAAATCGTGAAACTTGACATTTCGTTTTTCTCGTGGATCTCTCGCGTGTAAGATCACTTGAAGGAAAATGTTACAAATTATACTGGAAATATCAAAAAGTAGACTGTCTATAGGTATATATACATGTTTTTGTTAGTTTTAAAATTTTTAACACAACGTTTCACATAACTGTGGAATACTTAAGATTTATTAACACTTTGCTGACCGGTGACGAATTAACTCGTCTTTTCGAACCTAAACCATAAAACGGCTATTCAAACAAGATATTACACAATGAAAAAACCTAATATCACAAATTACGTTGATATTAAAAATCAAGTTTCCAAATTCTCCAAAATAAATGCTTTCTTCAGCAATCATGATAAAATTTATTGGAATTTATTTAGAATGTTTTACTTCCATATTCAATTACAAAATAATAGCCGGTGACATGACGTAGTTTCTGTGTAAAATTCCCGGTCAACAAAGTGTTAAAATAGAAATTGGATTTATTTGATCCAACCAAAAATACTAAAAACTAGAGGTGTACTTATGTATAGATTCTGAATAAATTTTATTTTGAAACTAAATATTTCGAATGACAAGTTATTTGAATAAAAATATCACGATATCGATGCTTCGTATAAATAATTCTTTTACAATTATGCATGCATGTTCGAAATCGGAATTACAGCCACGCGATATCGATAGAATCATATCGCCCAAATGAATCGTGAATATATCGAGCCACATATGTTTAACCTGAGTCATCAGATTGGTTTACTGTAGCATTCGGCGGTCATAAAGGTATCTAGAGGTACGTTTACAGTACATGTATAATATAAAACGTTGTATAGGAAAGTTGTAAAATTTGTTAAACAAAAGTAAAAAGAAAAACGATATTGACGCGAAGTTACAATCGAATAATATAAAAAAGCTTTGTCGAATCGAAAGACAACCATTATTCTTGAAAGACAATTATTATTATTTATGGTTCTTTATAAAATTATCGTTATAGAGTATTAGGTTATCATAAAGTTAGTTTAAGCTGAATGAATTGTATTATTTTTCAAGTTAACTTTTAATGTAATAATGTTATAGTTTTTTTTTTTCTTATATACCATACCATTTGAATTTATAATCAATTATATAAAACGTTGTATAGGAAAGTTGTAAAATTTGTTAAACAAAAGTAAAAAGAAAAACGATATTGACGCGAAGGTCGACTTAAAAATTAACTTGAAAAATAATACAGTTTATTCAGCTTAAACTAACTTTATGATAACCTAACACTCTATAACGATAATTTTATAAAGAACTATAAATAATAATAATTGTTTTTCAAAAATAATGGTTGTCTTTCGATTCGACGAAACTTTTTTATATTATTCGATTGTATAATTATTTTGATCAATAAATAGTTATTAACCCTTTGCACTCGAGGGCTCCGGAGCGGAGCCATTTAAAATTTGTCTTCAAACTCGAAGGCTCCGCTATCGAGCCACGATTACATATTGGCGATTGTTTCAAGAGGTATCACACCTTGGACGATTACAAAATGTAATAATGTTATAGTTTTTTGTTTTCTTATATACCACAACATTTGAATTGATAATCAATAAAAAAAAAATAATAACATGCAATGATGTCTTTCCTTTTAAATATGATTTTTTCACTGAAACTGCTTCGAGTTGCTGGTAATATGAATGAAAAAAAACTTCCAGTGCAAAGGGTTAAAGATAGAAATTTGCAAATATTTATTACGTCACGTATTTTTGTTGTTCAATATTAAATTATAATAGAATTATTTTTATAATGAAAAAAATAAACATTAAATATTCAAAAATGATTCGAACTCGTTAAATTTAAAGGGAATAAATTGTGAGCACGATTAAAAATCTTGTATAATTTTAAATCATAATCTAAGACTATGGGCAATAGTTGTATTAAATAATAATAATTTGAAAATTTTATCTTCAAAAGATATTTGTTGATCAAAGTAATTATAAATATGTAATAAGCGCACAATTATGTCCGGCACTGTACTTCACCACTTGAACCACTGCACTACAAATTACAATATGTAACATTATATTAATCCTCAAGTGGATTATTACGGTCGCTGTGACCCTATGCAATTTTAATCTGAATATTGTTTAATATGTGTTGATGTAATTATTTGGTGATTTATATAATCCTCTATTATCACATTATGTTTCTAACATTGCACAGCAAAATTGATGTCCATTTACCAGTTCGATAAAAGAACATGTATCTGTTAAATTAAATATATCTGTTAAAATAAAACTGAAAATCTACTTAAGGGTTAAATTACATTTTTTTTTGTGTTATATAAGAAGTTCTCATCAAGTAACGGTAGAGATCGATAGAAAAATAAAAAAACATTGTTATATAACGTGTTACCAGTCAGTTAAAACAATTATGAAGCGGAAAAACTTATAATTACATGATATGTATAAATAGATTTTAATATATTAAATTTAAAAAAAAATTAATGGATTTAAAGATTTATCGTATATTTTTAAAATAAAAATAGATTAATGCGATATAGAATAGTAATTTTAATTTAAAATTTATAATTACATAATATGTATAAATAATTAAATGATTTGGCATCTTCCATATGTATTTGGTTCATCACGTTAGTTTGAAACCTTTAATTGGAAAGTGTTTTTGTTTTAGGATTTATAATCTTTCGCTTATTTAGCGTATACGTAATTAAGTTAGGCATAAACCAATTGGAATGGCAATCAGTACTTCTATTCTAAATAAAGATTTTTGTCGGTATTCATTGTTCTTTTGACCATGTGTCACGTATTCTGTTTAACCCATTCACCGTGAAGAATTTATATACAGGATGTCCCAAAAGGTCTGTAAGTCCCTTTAAGATATGATTCCTGAGATGATTTCAAGCAACTTCTTCCTTTGCGAAAATGTCAAGATCAGCTTCGTTAACGAGTTATTAACGAAAAACACTGACCAATCACAGAACGAGTAAAGCGGCTGGCCGCCAGCGGGAGCGTTGGCTCTGTACCGCGTTTATGCTTTGACGAGCAAGTCGGAATGTATCGAAGCAACTGTTGACGAGTATTGAATAAAAGTTATATCAATTAAATAAATAAATTATTACTCGTGTCGAACAAATAAACACAAATAAACACTGTTTCAACACTCGTTCACAGTTGCTTCGATACATCCTGACTTGTTCATCGAGGCACGAGCACGGCGCGGAACCAACGCTCCTGCTGGCGGCCAGTCGTCTTACTCGCTTTGCGATTGGTCAGTGTCTTTCGTTAATAACTCGTTAACGAAGCTGATCTTGACATTTTCGCAAAGGAAGAAGTTGCTTGAAATCATCTCAGGAATCATATCTTAAAGAAACTTACAGACCTTTTGGGACACCCTGTATGTTAACCCTTTGCAGTTTTATGTCGAGTCAGGCTCGACATTTTATTTTGTTCCATTATTTTCAGTTTTGGAATATGAAACATATTCTTTTGTATTAACATTTAATTTAATGGAAAATTTTCTTTCTAGATATCTTACTGCTTATGAAAATATGAAAATTCAACCAAATTATTCATAGTATTTAAAAGTAGATCATTGAATATGAACTAGTTGGGTAAAGCGTCGAACGAAATGTCGAATCATGGTTGATATTTGCTCAGACCGCAAAGGATTAATAAATATAAAATTCTTAGTGTAAATATTTTTATTCAACGGTATGGTATGATGTCGCTGTCGGCGGACTATTCCGCGTTTAGTAATATAGAGAAGATATTACTCCCGGAATATTACGCTTTGTAATGGAAATGAGTTAAGATTGTGTTTCATCGATTTCATAATAGGATCAGATCCAAATAAAATGTTTTATTTTTTTAAGTCTTTTAAAAGTTAAATGAATATGTTTGAGAACTTTTCTTTGAACAAAATACACCAGTTTTAAAACCACTGAGGTTAATTTAACCCCACTTGATTCGCAGAAGACTGATTAATTTTAAGCATCTCATAATACGAGCACTTTTTAAAACCGTTAATTTTGCACTCTTTTATATTTCCTATATTTTCATATTGAATAAAAGTATCTGTAAAAATAATATTTTCCTTAAATACGTACAAATAAGTAACAAATGCAGAAGTATTAAAATTGTTACGTTCTTCGCTTTCCATTACCTAATATTTAATAATATTTATCAAACATAAATCGGATCCCGTATTCGGCGCCTTTATTCTATTTTCCGTCTATACTGTCGCAATAATGAGGTCAATTCCAATTATGATAAAAATCTCTTGCTACTTCTAGCTATATTTTCCTTTAGCTTTAAACATCTTTAAAAAAAGGATTATAATTGTTTTACTTCTATACGTGGTTTTAAAAATGTATCAATTTTTGTTTCTCTCTAAAGTGATGAACAATCATCACAAATTGGAGAAAAGAGAGTTCTTCCACAGTCGAATAGGTAGTATAAAATGAAAGGATACCATCTATATTACTATGACAATGTAAGACGTGAAAGCCATACAACTTTGAATTTAACTTTTTTCGTATATCTTACAAGGTGTCGTAAATATTCAGGATAATATGAAAACTAACAATTATTTCGAGGGGGTGATTCACCCCTAAATGTATTTCATTACCGGAACGAAAGATGGTTTTATTGTTATCGTCACTTGAACGACATTTCCGCGAAGTTTCAATGGTTTTTGAATTTTTAAATTGCCGAACTTTGCTTGTGTCAGTATTATTAGTGATCCGATACAGAACATTCGTTTGATAATTCGTTTTTTAATTCTCATATGTTCTTCATTTTCCCAATTTAATTTGTCTCTTGGTGTCAAATTGACACAACGGTAAGAAAACAATATAATGAAATGATAAATAGTTAAATTTGTGAATAATTTTAAGGAGACTGAAAAAATCAAATTTCTATATATTCGGACACAAGATTGTTCGCATCGTTAAAAAATAATAGATCAATGTGCAAGACATAGTATTTTTTTATATTTACCGCAATGTGTATTCTTTGTGTTAAACTTATTAATTAAATTTATTTGTGTGACGCATGCACGTATAATTGAAGACTAACTCTGTAACGTATAAACTAGTACTCATCAATTGCTCTTAAAGACCATTATTCGTATAAGTAATTCTTATAGTCATACTAATTTACCTTATTTAAATGAAATAAAACTTATTAAATTTGATTGAAAAATATTCATTATATTTAATTTAATTTCTATTTAAATCGAATAAAATTCACTTTTACTCCTTGGGTTATATCAACCTTTAGTTCATAATTATAAGGCCTAAATAGCATTTTCTGTGAGTTGCTAATTTCGCGTTAGATTCCTTTGCACAATTCGTCTATCCAAAAGGATTTCTTTCCGCCCTAGTGGTTTCTCGATCTCGCGTTTGGTTCGTCTACGAAAACTTAATTCTCTTGCAGCTCCTCGACTAAGGGCCGAATCCATCTGGAAAATTTATCGTACCGACTTTCCGATTTCTCATTAGGTTCGTTAACGAAGTCTTACACAACCTGAAGGCTTGCCGACTTCGCGTCACGTATTCTGCGAAGTTGGTAAACAGTTACATGGGTAGAATGCGGTATTAGGCCTATCTTTCCTTAACACAATCATAAATACAGGGCACACGTATGTTTGTTATTTGCCGAAACGATCGGATCTACGAATTAGGTGGTATAGGTCATAGATGGGGAATGTGCGGTCTTCATAAAAGGTAGCTCTTGTATTAATTAATATTTAACCCTTTGACTGCGGCGCGTTCTCGAAAGAATCCACCAATACGGACGGCGCGTTATTTGCACGTCAGTCGCTGCGATTGGAGTCGTCCACTGTCTACTGACTGAAAGAGTACCCGGAGATTTAGTAGGGTTTAAATACTGAAACAAACACCGATACTTCGTTGCTATGCTATTTAACTTGTTATATTCCATGTTGAATCAATCGATGAAACAGTAAAGATATTATAGTAAAAAAATGCAGAGGGCGTATATTTACGGCTTTCGTATATAATGATAGACTTGTGAAAGCGTATATATACGCCTTTAGCAGTCAAAGGGTTAATTATATATGTGGCGTGTGTAAACAGCCGCCTCGTCCCTGCGAACGACAGATCGCGAGAGTGTAGCCTAAACTTTCCTTTTCTTTTCTACAGCTAATTTTTCAGGTCCGTGCGAGCCTGGTCACATTCGTACACATTTGGCGACCAGGCCCCGCACGAGCCGCTGTCAGTTAACGTCTCTACACTTTCTCTTCTTTTCTTCTAGCGAGCTGTTTAAGCTAATATTTCCGCGAAGATCGTTTCAGTATATCCGATCCTTTACGTCTCCTTCAAGGTTTTTCCAGGACCTGATTATCCTTCGGATACAAGTGTTAACCAGGCCCTGCAAATTCGGTCTTCCCACTCTCCGCTACTTTCTCTCGGTTTCCCGCGTTTTTCTTAGCTTTCCTTTTCGCTTCTATCTGTTTCTATCCACGTCTTTCTTCTCTCTTGACACTACCCTTTTTAAGAGCCGGACATTTCGCTCTCGAGATCAATCATTCACGAACCGTCGTCCATACTTGCGATACACTATTGTAATTAAAAATAAGTTCTCATATTTGTGTAAGGTAAAATTGAGTGGTAAGGAGTTCTCCGCATATCGGAATACCTCCCCCTCAATATAGATTACGACAATTTGAAAATTAGTAGAATTAAATAAATATTATAAATAAATTATAGGGACCTCCTTTGTTATTGCCTAATTTAAATGTGACCTCTAATGGTAAAAAGATTCCCCACCTCTGATCAATACATTTACATCAAATTATATGCATCTTGACATCAAGTAACTTTGGTATGATACTTTTTTTTTTATCGTCGATAACAGCCGAGGTATTCAGGTGGTTTAGTATTAATATCTCAAAATAAAATAAACAAATCCGCTTATTATTATTCTTCTACTGATAATTGTCACAAAACCGCATACAGAGTGTCCAAGGTCTGTAAGTCCCGTTGAGGAATGATTCCTGAGATGATTTCAAACAACTTTTTTGTTTGCGAAAACGTAAAATTCGACTTTGTTAACGAGTTATTAACGAAAAACACTCACCAATTGAAGAGTGAGTAAAGCGGCTGGCCGCCAGCGTGAGTGTTGATTTCTCACCGCGCTTGGACCTTAAAGAACAACTCGGAGTGTATCGAAGCAACTATTGGCGAGTGTTGAACAAAAGTTGTATCGAATAAACTAATTAATTATTATTTGTGTAGAATAAATATACCGAGTTTCAACACTCACTAACAGTCGTTCCGATACATTCTGATTCCCCACCTCTGGTAAAGCAGTGGTTTCAAACCGTTTTTTAACAATGATTCACCTTAAAGTCTCTAAAATCTTATTGTTATTCTTGTGACATGTAATCTTTATTATTCTAAAAATGAACTCCAATTCAAATGGAAGAAGTCTGAAAGGTCATTAATTTGATCTAAACAAGCTTCTAAAAAATATAGCATCCATGAAAGAGAAAAATAAAAGAACAAAAGGACATCTAAAGTACCGAGGTAGAAATCAGTTAGAAATTGTTAAAAAAATAATAATATGAAGTGATGTTCTGATTTTAATCTAGAAGATGTGTATGTCGCAATATATATTTATATACTGTATACGAAGCCCCTGGAACCATAAGAATTGTAAAAAATTCACTGTTAATAATTCATTCTCAAATTGCCCCACTTAAATAGCAAATTGCTCCCCTGTGAGGCGCGTGCCCCACGTTGGAAGCCACGGCGGTAAAACC
>SMSQ01024702.1:28537-40711 GCA_019453375.1 Ctenoplectra terminalis | reverse complement strand
AAAAAATAAGCGAAGTTTCTTCTTCTTTCTCTTTCATTTTTCAATGTTGTTAAAAATGTTCCTTTAACGTGAAATGGAAACAAAGAAATTCGTATATTAACAATATTTCCATTTCACGTTAAAGGCAAAAAATAAGCGAAGATTCTTCTTCTTTCTCTTTCATTTTTCAATGTTGATAAAAATGTGCCTTTAACGTAAAATGGAAGCAAAGAAATTCGTATATTAACAATATTTCCATTTCACGTTAAAGACACATTTTTATCAACGTTAAAAAATGAAAGAGAAAGAAGAAGAAACTTCGCGTATTTTTTCGCAGCAAATTTCTTGACAACTGAATTATCTACAATTATAAACAAAATATTTGCAATCTACCAATACATACCTGCAAAATTACGAATATTCCTCATTATCACAATTATAAGCAGAACCACAAAAAAAAATAAGAACATGACCAACAGATTAAGATTCCATGAATCCATAGAGAAAGTGGTTTATCGTTGCCAGTTGGTCGCAAAATTCAACATCAGCAGGGAGTTTAGCCGTGTTTGTCGCTGGACCCACCCTCTCAATATCACTACCTCCCCTTCGTCACCATCATTCTGGGCAATTATCCGCAGCCGAAGGGAAACGCGTACACCGATCTCCGCCGAACTCTGTTCAAAGACGCCCCTGGCCCCCTCCTAGGGCTCTCTTTACATCCAGCAGGCTTCTATGGGTAACACAGGGTTTGTACGTGCAATGCAGGGCTCGTACTTTCGTTTCTATGTATTCAATGGTCGCGTATGTATGAGGGAACCGTGTGTGTATACGTTCACGAAGCTATAGAGCAGCTCTGCAGCAACTGCGCCAAACTTCAAATTAGCGCCGGCGACGAACTTCGAGATTTACAGTACAACTGCGACCTCCACGAGTGCCGCCGCCGAAAGAATTACACCTTCGTTTAAGATATATATATATATCTGTATATATATATATGTATATATATCTGTATATGTACATGTGCGAGAGTATAGGCACGCGCATTGTCGTCTTTAAAGTTGATGCGCCTATTGAGAAATTATTTCGGTAGTTCTCGCATAAACACCACTTGCTATGTATACTCGTTATGTGAACGGTATACGATATTTTATGCGAATAAAGGCGCGGAAAGTTTGGCGGAAGTTTAATTGCGCTGAAACCCTTTCGATCGACAAGAAGAAAATATAATTCGATAGGCTGTTAATAATGTTTCGGGGAACGAATCTAACAAGGAAACATATCGAACTGTCCGTCTCCGATTTTAACGAAACTTGGTGGATACGTTGAGCAGGTGAAAATAAAGGACACGTATTTTTATGGCTGCCCAATTGCAAATTTAGGGGGTGAAACGACTCGAAATTTCAACAGAAAAATGCTATCTCGAAAACTATCATGGATATAAGAAAACTTCTCGGGGAAAAGTTTCCTGGTTTCTTAAAGTAAAGCAAATAGTGATGATAGATTTTGTAAAATGTAATTTGTTTGTAACAAAACAATTTATTGTTAGTTTATTTTATTATCAGTTTAGGAATTTTTAGTTTAAGAATTTTCAAATCAAAGTGAAAAACTGTAAGCAATCGTAATTTTTTCTCTAATTAGCAGACAAAATTCGGTCTATAGAGGGTTAATGGATTTTATTGAAACAGGTTAGGCAAAGGTACGACTTTACTTTGCAGGCTTTTACCATTTTCTTCTTATATTCTTCCCTATTTTTCGATCAAATAATTTATAATTCGTATCGCAGCGCACAAGTGAATGGAAAGTTGACAACAATCGGCGTGGCGCTTAACGTGTTAAGAAGTTTTGTCATCGACTAACTCGACACACTTGGTCCAATGTCTCCGACGTTGTTCAAAGCAGGTCTAATAGTTCCGTGAAGCGAACCGTTTCAAAATTTGTTTCATATTTCATTTTACGCGTTTCTTCAAAAGCATGTTCTTTCAACTGTTGGTTCAATTTTTTAACACGTTAAACGCCACGCCGGTTTTGGTCGACTTTCCTTTAACACTAGAACTACCGGCGATTAAAATAGATTTATTTGTAGCAAAGAAATGAAGATGATGAGCATTTGAAAAAATTCTTATAATAAGGGTAATAATTCTTTGTGCATGTTTTTTGCAAAAAATTATGGAAAATCCGTAAAAATGCGCCACTGTAAATTTATAAAATTTCTATGAGAAACTACGAACTAGTCATTTCGATTGGTACGGTAGTTCTAGTATTAAACTGTGTACTGTGATAGTATTAGGTTGGAAACTATGAAACGTGCGTTGCGTCAATTCGTGCGGCACATATGAGTCCAATTTTTTGACTTTATTTATTGCACGCAAATGTTATAACACAGCTGTAAGACTAGTTCCTAGTTTAGACCCAAGTGTTCGACTAGTTGTGCGTGGATCGGATTCCACAGTCGTCCTTAATTCCTCGTTATCAATATGGGCCGGTGGTCTTCCTCGAGGCTCATTCGCGATACTCAAATTGCCAGAACAAAATTTTTGGAACCAATATCGAGCATTTTTTCATCGGTGGATCCATCTCCGAATGCCTGATTAATATTTCTTGAAGCTTGAGCCGCGGTATGATTTAATTTAAACTCGTGCGAGAAGAGTAGATGTAAATCGCGTTTTGTTTCCATCTGGTTTAGGATAAAAATAAAATAAAAATGGGATACAAACGCGAAAAATTTTTACAAAATGAGTAAGAAGAATGCCTTTAAGCTTTATAAATAAAAATATCGAGCGCACGTTACAATGTATCTCTCTTAGTCGTAGCTGAACACAGACTAAATAAAAAACGCCCGTTTCATAGTTTCCAACCTAATATATATATATAAATGATTGACGAATATAATAGCAGAAACACTTAACTATTTCCCTTTCAATTCCTCAATATTTAATTGAACATAAACGAATTCTCATATTCCGTGCCATTACTTCACTATTAACCCTGTGCGAACGAGCACTCTTTCGATTCTGATAATTTCTGTATAGAACAAGATTATAAATTAAATATCTAAACAATCAGGCAGAAAATAAAAAATAGAAAACAAATAAATAGTCGATGAAACTTCGCATTGGCGTCTCCTATTCGTTTCTCGCTGTGGAGACGACAATTCGACTTAGGAATCAAATTATATTATCGTCGCAGCGATAAGTATGATCTAATTTAAACTCGTACAAGAAGAGTAGATATAAATCGCGTTTTGTTTCCATCTGGTTTAGGATAAAAATAAAATAAAAATGGGATACAAACGCGAAAAAATGTTACAAAATGAGTAAGAAGAATACCTTTAAGCTTCATAAATAAAAATATCGAGCGCACGTTACAATGTATCTCAACTGTATGTGTGTATGTCGCAGCTCAACACAGACTAAACAAAAAACGTCCGTTTCATAGTTTCCAACCTAATAATTAAAAAACATTTGATCGCAAAATAGTTCAGAATTTAAGAATTGCATTAATTATGCTAATTTAAAAAATCTAAAATTAAAAACAGGCAGTAAAACAACAATTATCTAAAATCAAAAACGTAGCGATGAAATACGAAGCCGATAGCAATATCCACACTTGTTTGCGTTCATGAATCATCGCACACAGGTTGTGTGAGTGGTCATTAAAGTGTTAACAGTCTAACAACCACCAATATTCACATAAATTGACAATTTTTCCACAACTGTCTTCGAATTCAAAAGTGTGCCATTTTAGACACGTTCCAAGGAAAATATCACGAGTCGACAATCAGGAATTTGGTATACAACAAGCTAATTTAGCTCCGCCTCCACATACTCTACCAAAGAACCATGCAACTATTGTGAAACAGCTTTTTTTACAAAAATTTCGCATAGCAAATACGCCAAAGCGTTACGCATAAATGATTACTAAAGTTTCGTTCTGAAGAGTAAATCTCGCAATTTCCTTCATTTCAAATACAATCCAGCGTGATTAAATTAACGTTGGAGATGTAACTAGCATACAGTGCTGCTACACGCTTGGAAAGAACCGATATTTCGTTCGCCAAAACGAAATGCGAACGTTTGAAAGATGACGCTCTGATGGTCAAAGAGGAACGTTGATTAGTTTCCATCCGAAAGGTTAATTTTCCAACCAGCGTATCTCTTGAGAATCGTGACCACCCTTCTGTGCGCCCTCGGCACGCTTTTTTCCTGAACAGGATGAGGCGATACTTTCAAAGAAGTGGTTTGGAAAATTTGGCAATACCGCGAAACTTTCTGCAAGTCGAACGCTCGAGTAAGAGCACCGTTAGATTGATGCCGTTTTTAATTTATTCGTCGAAAACGTCTTATAATGCGGGTTTGGTTATTAAGGATGAAACGGAGCAAACATTTTTCATCAGTTGTGAAAAAATGGATATAATTTGTTTAATGGATAAATGTATGATATAAATATAATAGTATTGTGGGAATGGAATCGTGAGTTGGGAATGAATTTAGTCTAGAACGATGGATGTGAGAATAAAGAGTATTTGGGACCAAGAGATAGAGGTGTGAAAAATGAGTATTTGGAACCGAGCAATAGAGGTGCGAAAGTGTTTGGAACAGCACGATAGATGTGAGAATCAAGAGTATTTGGGACTGAGCGATAGAGGTGTGAAAAATGAGTATTTGGGACCGAGCAACAGAAGTGTGAAAGAAGAGTATTTGGGACTAAGCGATAGAGGTGTGAAAGAAGAGTATTTGGGACCGAGCGATAGAGGTGTGAAAAAAGAGTATTTGGAACCGAGCGATAGAGATTTGAAAGAAGAGTATTTGGAACCGAGCAATAGAGGTGCGAAAGTGTTTGGAACAGCACGATAGATGTGAGAATGAAGAGTACTTGGGATCGAGTAACAGAAGTGCGAAAGAAGAGTATTTGGGACCGAGCGATAGAGGTGTGAAAAAAGATTATTTGGAACCAAGTGATAGAGATGTGAAAGAAAAATATTTGAGACCGAGCGCTAGAGGTGCAAAAGTGTTTGGAACAGCACGATAGATGTGAGAATGAAGAGTACTTGGGATTGAGCAGTAGAAGTGCGAAAGAAGAGTGTTTGGACCGAGTGAACGAGATCATCGTGCGACCGAAGATTTTCGGAGAATGCCTGGACAGAGTGAGAGAGATTAAGAAATGAAAAGAGAGTAGATATGTTAGAATATATGGTTAAAGAAAATGCGCGTGCGAGAGCAGTTGAGAATAGCGAGTCAGAGAGCGAGTGTGGAAGAGTTTATAAATTCTTAATTAATTAAAAAAAAAGAAAAATATTTGCACTAAGAATTTTATATTTATTACTTTATTATTTAAAAAGCCGAACTTGACATTGTCGCAAAGGAAAATGTTGCTTAGAATCATCTCATGAATCACCCCTTAACGCGTTAAACGCCACGCCGATTTTGTTCGGCTTTCCATTAAGCTGTGTGGTGCAATACTAATTCAAAAACATTTGGTGGCAAAATACTTAAGAAATTAAGAAGAAAATTGTAGAGGCCTACAGAGGAAAGTCCTATCTTTGTTTAATGTGATTTAATAGAATCCGTTAATGAATTATAAGGTATTATTTTTTGAAATTGATACTATCAGTTCTCAGAAACCAACGACGCCTAAACGAAAATTTCAGCGTTGGACCGCAGGGACCGGCGTGGCGCTTAACCTGTTAAAGGGACTTACAGATTTTTTAGGACACCCTGAAAAGAGAGTGCGTGAGATATAGAATTAAAGAATTGTAGTGTCGTAGTTTTAAGAACTCATAGTTTATGGAAGGCAATAAAGGCGCAACGGGACAGGGACCGGACCCAACGGACGGACGATGGGTCGTGGCGGAGGGAGAGTTGGACCGAAGGAAAAGCAGGGTTGAACGGGGAGAGTTGGAAAAAGCGTAGGACAGTGTTGATGAGAGAGTTGAACGGAACGTGGGAGTGTGTTGAACGTAGAGTAGAGTAAGAAAGAGTTGAACGTAGGTGGGACAGTGTTGAACCGAGAGTAGAACAGAGTGCTGAGAGAACGTCAAATGAGAGTGTTGCGTAATTAAGGAATTATTGTAATATTAATAGTCTATTATCGCGCGTCACAATCACTTACCAATACTCAATTCTTAATAATTAAATATTTATAAACTATATTTAAGTAAAAAACTCTATAGAATGCAATATTAGTATTAAAGACTTTGTTCTATTTTACAATTGAGTACACTTTACTCTCGTACCAACCCAACATTCCTACAGTATTATATCAATAAATATCTAATAAATTCAATTTCTAGTATACATGTTTCACCATTATTTCCGACAATTAGAAACAATTTACGACTGTAATTTTAACTATCTTGTTTGCGGTAAAAAAGATTAAATTTTATGAAGAGAGGCTTGAAATCCCTATCAATTCACCGAGAATTTTCCTAAACTCCCGATATCCAGTCCGCCGCGCTTACGTTGTACATACACACGATTCGTCGTATGTGAACATCTACGCCATACATTTTTACGCGAACCTACGAATTTTCATATTTATACCAACTTACAGCACACATTTTTAACACACATTGTATCGTTGTTATTTTTTAACATTTTATACGATAACTCTTTCTTCTTTAGACGGTCAGTTCTTTGAGAGCCCTGATTTATACCAGGGCTTCTTAAACTTATGTAGTCGGATGACCTCTTCTTGAACATTTTTTTTGCAGACTCCAACCCAGCCCTAGGCATTTTACGTCGTTCTCGAGACTTAATTTCTGGCTCAATAATCTCATAGACCCTACGTTATAATAAATATCCCGCCATAGTCACAACGATGCAAGAAATTGCATTGTTTTATTTATTTTTCCATGTTTGCGGGTGAATAAAAATAATTAAATTTTTACTAATCATTGTTTAGTTACGTTGGTAACTAGTTAAGTAACAACAAGTACAAAATGTCCTCACCATGTAAGATTTTTATTAAATGAGTTATTTGAAGAAAAGCGAAAAGTTAGGGGATGCAAAGTTAATGTCACAGTTTAAGAACCTATTTATACAATATGTTATATTTAAAGGTTGGTTTGGTTGGAAGGAAATATTGCAAACGCGGTCGGATCGGAAGGATTAGCACGGTAACTCTCAGTTGGTTGCGAGATCAAACGGAGAACACGGTCAAACTTCCTTGTAAAAAGTAATCCCGGCATAAGCGATGTAGCTTCTAACATTGGGCTTCAGGAGGTTGGAAAACATTTTCCTGCAAAAGGTACAAAAAGACGACGCAGGCAATGTAGCATGAAAAAGTAGGAAAAGCGAACTACCATGACGTCCAACCATTGATCTCGTGCTTTGGAAAATTTCACAAAAAAGAAATTTTTTACATGTATAAAAGATACTTTATAAGAATATACTGGTTTCAATAAAAGCATGTAAACATTTATTTTTCCTCTAAAAATCCATTTCCGTGTTCACTGCATTTGGAGGTTAGAGGAACAAATTCATTCAACATGAAATTTTTTGGTAAAATGCGAGAATTTCAGAAAGAAGAAAAATCTGGATTTAGTATTTATTAAAATTCTAGCCACGAAAGTGTTAAAAAAATTCTTAAACGAGAAATATGGTCACTGAAAATAAAAGTTGGAGTAAATATGAAACTTGAATTCAGTGTAATGTGATAGGTATGAATGTGTAGAAAAAGTCATTATATAAAGAGCAGCTAAATGTGTGAATAATTTTATAAAACGAATAAACTATGCTTTTAATTTGTAATACAGCTGTGACCATATTTCCAACCTATTATTCAAAATAATTAATTTAAATTTCTGTTATGTTATTTGTATATTCGTGAAGACGTTGAAAAATATAAGTTATTATAATTTTTAATTTTTGTTCATCATTTATAAATAATTGTTGTATACTTCTCAGCAATTTTTTCTATTTATAACCGAAGAAAAAGGATTTATACCATATTAAACAACACGAGATATAAAACTGAATATGAAAAATTTGCATCCAATTAGTGAAAGATTTTTTACAGTTAAAAAAGTAATTTAACATACCATATTGTTATAAAAAATTTGTGAATAATTTTACTGGTTTACCACAACCGGTTTTTAATATTTTTTTATCTATTTAAGTAAGAGATAGTTCTTACGTCATACCTTATATCGCACCATATTGATTATGACAGTAGAAAAATATCATTTCGCCAGTATTTATGTACGTATTATGCAGAGCTAAAAAGTCGTCTAGCATTAAAGTAAATATAAGGGTAAGAAGAGTACGATAGTGCACGTTAATTGACCGTAGCTTGAAATCATATCTGGTCAGTTATCAACAAAGATAGAATTCTAGAAAATTCTTACTATAGTTTATTTTCATTGAGTACAAGTGAGATATGGAATACTCGATACGAAATATCAATATCTTAACACTCACAAGGGGCGTTCGATAACCCGAAAATTGAAAAAAATTTGAAACTTTGCTGGTTCGTAGAGGACCTGGAACTAAGTTTAGTACTTTAGAACCAACATTAAGTAGAATATGTGGTATTACAGCGAATCGTTTATTAAAACACGCATAGGTAAAAAATTAGTGTACGGGTCATTTCGCGGTAAATTTATCAGTTTTAGGCATCGATGTCAGGTATTCTGTTCAAAATGAAATACTGTGTGAGAGTTTATTATCTAGCTAGTTTCGAATTTATTTAAAAAAATGCGGATATTTAAATTCTACAATTTTTGCTTACAGGGGGCGTTCGATAGCCCGAAAATTAAAATAAATTTGAAACTGCTGGTTCGTAGAGAACCTCGAACTAAGTATCGCGCTATTTTTTTATCTGCCGATATTCGGTTTTTCAGGGTGAAAACAGCCCTTAAAGTTTCCGGTGTGCTTTCCTATTTTCCTATATATCTTGAAAACTATAACAGATATCAACAAATTTTTAGATTGGCAATTTAATCGTTTCCTGTGCCCTAAAAAACTGTGTAATAAAATTGTTAAACATTTATTGTTCAAACAGAAACGAAACCCTTATTTTTGAAAATTTTTATTTTTCTGTCTGGTCAAAAAATATACAAAATTTTATTGCGAACCATTCCGAACCATTTGAAAATCCAGTAAATTTTTGTTATGGAAAAGAAGATTCCCATACTACGTTTTACGGCGCAGTGCATGGAAAACCTACTCTGTTGCGAAGTGCCTGGTGTAAAAAGTATCTCTGTTTCGAACACTTTTTTTAATACCACCATTTATGTAGTACATATGAACCATGAAAGATGAATCGTAGACACGTGTGCATATGTGACTGTTATTGTATGTACTTTCATTATATAGTGTAGGAAAATAGGAAAGCAGCCCGGAAACTTTAAGGGCTGTTTTCACCCTGAAAAACCGAATATCAGCGGATAAAAAATTGCACGATACTTAATTCGAGGTCCTCTACGAACCAACAAAGTTTAAAATTTTTTTCAATTTTCGAGTTACCGAACGTCCCTTGTCAGCCAACCAAATAGGGAAATCTCTCCGTTTTGAAATAAGTCACTGAATAACCGAATGGAGAGATCTTCCCATTTTTAAATAAATTGCTGCATGAGTTAATTACAAGATATTTCATCTTTTCTTTAGCAATGCGCAGTCTATCGTTTTGTTTCTTATTCCTCTTTCGTTATTTAATGATACTGAGCTCCAGATGTCGTACAGTTTTTCGTAGCAAGCGCGGTTGTCTAAATGTTAAAATAGATAAATTAACGATAAATGGTGGACTGGTGAGAATATTGGCAGTCAACTAACAAAAAAAGAATCTGGATTAGCTAACGCTGCACTACTATACTATACTCCACTTGTTCTGCCTGACTTCGCCTGCATCGCTCTTGAAACCCTAACCTTTAGGTCCTCGGTGACACACCCTGATATAGCACTTACGTACAATCCCTGTATCCGCGGGTGATATGTTCCGAGACCTCTCGTGAATAGGGGTCTTACGCTATTACTTTGAAGTTCGGATCTCTCGGTAGTACTCTATGTCACTCGGTATCGATGTGTCCAATTCGTTATTTTCGGTACACGGTGTTATATGATTCAATTCGTTGATATTATTTCGATCGATAACGAAAATGCCTGTGCATCGATTTATAATTTTTTTGTAGAAGGTGGACTTACAGGAAAAAGATTCTAATATAGGATTATCATGGAAAGTATATTATAGAAAATTACTATAAAAGATTGTATTATAATTATATTATATTGTTATTATATTAAAATCTTCTATAGTCATCTTCTATAATATAGTATTCTATAATAATCTTATAGATTTTGTTGCAGAAGGCAGACTTACAGAAAGAAGATTATAATATAAGATTATTATAGAATAGTATATTATAGAAGATTGCTATAGAAGGCTATATTACAGTTATATTGTATTACACATAGATCATATTATATTATAATATTCTATAGTAATCTTCTATAATAATCTTATAGATTTTGTTGCAGAAGGCGGACTTACAGAAAGAAGATTATAATATAAGATTATTATAGAATAGTATATTATAGAAGATTGCTATAGAAGACTATATTACAATTATATTGTATTATATATAGATCATATTATATTATAATCTTCTATAGTAATCTTTTATAATATACTATTCCATAATAATCTTATAGATTTTGTTGCAGAAGGTGGACTTACACGAAGAAGATTATAATACTAGATTATCATAGAATAGTATATTATAGAAAATTGCTATAGAAGATTATATTACAATTATATTGTATTATATTTAGATCATATTATATTATAATCTTCTATAGTAATCTTCTATAATAATCTTATAGATTTTGTTGCAGAAGGCGGACTTACAGAAAGAAGATTATAATATAAGATTATTATAGAATAGTATATTATAGAAGATTGCTATAGAAGACTATATTACAGTTATATTGTATTACACACAGATCATATTATATTATAATCTTCTATAGTAATCTTCTATAATATACTATTCTATAATAATCTTATAGATTTTGTTGCAGAAGGTCGACTTACACGAAGAAGATTATAATATAAGATTATTATAGAATAATGTATTATAGACATTTTTTTATACATCTTAGTAATTGTAGCATATTTTGATTTGATTTCTTGTGCCATTTCAACAGAAACTTCATGGAAACATGGATTTCTCAAAAAGTTGTGCTGGAATAAGTTAATTCCCCGTAATCGGTAATAAACTTTAACGTCCCATCAGAGGGGACATCCGAGTGAAATGCTAGAATTATGATGTCCCCTGAGAGAGGACAACAGAATGCAAAGGGTTAATATATATATAATAATTGCACATCTATGTTCTTAAGACATGGATGTGTGTATTTCAATTATAACTTTCATCACATATTCAAAATTTGTGATAATACTACTAATTGTTTTTTATTTATTTATAATGTTACTTTTGACCATTGTCTCTCCTACAAGCTATGGCACGTGCAAAATAGAATAAAGGCATTAGTGGTTAGTGGTTTCAATAATACGTTAGTTAATAAAATTAATATGTTAGCATCATTGCATATACATGTGTTACATTGATTTAATAAACATGATGAAATATGCCTGTTGTTGAAGGTTATCAATGATTAGTATGGAAAACCACTGAAACTTTCTTATCGAGCATGCTCGAGTCCGACAAATCTCTCTACTGTATTTTATCGCGAACAATCGTGTATTTTGTTTGTTATTATATTATTGTATATAGTGGAAAAAATTTAGCATTTCGTTCGAAAAAATTGACCTCGAAATCTCTACTATGATTCCACTCATGAAAAAAATGTTTATATCATATAAACTTTTTATGAAACTATCATAAAAATTATGTTTCCTATTATATCAAGGAACACACATTGTAACATTGTAATTGCCATTCGTGTATCGTTTAGTGGTCACTAATGACTTCAATGTTAATGTGACCACTCTAAAATAAACTCTTAATAAAAAAAAAAACACTCGTAAGAGCACTTTTCTAAATCTTCGGTTCTTTTTGTAATATTTCACCCTATCCAGTTGAAAAAGACACCCTTTTTATAGAGTGAGTAACCTAATATTTTCACCTAAAATATCTTCCTTGTTTTTAATGATAGGAACAAATTTGCAAATAGAAAAATAGTAAATAAAAAACTAAATAGAAAAAAAGATATAATTGACTATATTTAGGGACTTAAA
>SMSQ01024702.1:9888-24507 GCA_019453375.1 Ctenoplectra terminalis | reverse complement strand
ATTAACCCCTTCCCGTACTTTAGCGAGTCTGACTCGCGATGAAGATTTTGGTCCAAACATGAATATCGCGAGTCAGACTCGCGACCAGATACTTGGGCTAAACGTAAACATAACAAGCCGAGCTCGCGGACTGATTTTTTGCCCGTTATGATCGTGACTTGAGAAGTATCATACCATGGAGGATTTCTAGAATTGTACGTATTTCCTTTTTAGATATTCATTCAGTTTTATGATTAAATTTTTTTAAATAATATGCCATTTACTTTTAGGCGTAGTATTATTACATTTCTCAGAGGACCAAACTATTATACATATACTACAATATTATATATAAAATATAATAAATTTATAATATCTATAAAAGTAAAAGCGTAAGAGTTTACTTCTTCAACAGCAGTATCGCGTAAAATTGAATATAACACAGGTATCGCGATCATCTACATTTCGATTCGTATTGCGATTGTTTACAAGCATCGGTCTGGTCCGTTTAGCGCGTGTCGATGCCTACCGCTTGGGCCCGAGTTTCGTCGAGCTAAATGGCACGGGAAGGGGTTAAGAGTGACGTTACTACGTTACTTTTGAACATTTGATTATTACATTCGGACATAGGACATTAAGAACGTTATTACATTTGGACTCTCATTTTGGACATTAGACAGTGATATCTGCTAAGTTGTGTTGTATATCTAAATATATTTAATAAAGTATTGTTATTGTTTTGGCAAATTGTTGTTTGCTACATATACGGCTCCACGAACTCTGTGGGAGCTAAACATATAGTGAATTTAGCAGGTTTATGTGTCTAAAAAATTCCAGTACCCTATGGGTATTATCGGGATCGTTTAGGTTGGATCTCATGTCTTGTAAAATAAATTCAACAGAGTTTTGACTAAGTATATTTATTAACCCTTTGCGGACGGCGTGATTTCGAGTAAACCGTACCGTGGGGCCGAGCCGCTACCGCGATAGTCACTTAAAATGACCAGTGCGCGTTTCAGCAGAAACGTTTCTTTAAGCGATTTTTATTTATAATGCTCGAAGATGTCAAATTATAGACATATATGTTTATGTGAGACACATATATGAGTTTTTCGGCTCTATTAGTTGTTTTTGGCGAACGCATATATGCGTTTCTCGGCCATAGCAACGCGTTTGTCTGGGACATATATATGAGTCTTTCGGCCTTATCAATTGTTTTCGCCGAACGCATATTTGGGTTCCTCGGCCAAATTTATGATTTCCGCAGAACACATATATGCGGCGGTAGTCCGCAAAGGGTTAATATTGATGATATGTTACAAAAATGACCTGGTACGGTGTTCTTAGCTTGAAGGAAAAAATCGAACTGACGAAAAGGCAAAGGAAACGCCAGACACTCGCTGAGTGCCATAAACCAATACCTGACCCTTGCGAGGAAGGGGACCGCAACAGTATACGCGACTATTTCTAAAACATTAAAAATATATGTATACTATACTATGTAATAACGCTTATTTTTAACAAAAATCATACGGTCGCTAATGACCAAGAAGTCCATGCGACTTATATAAAAAAGAAAAAAAGAAAATAACGGAAATTATAAAGAAATAAAAATTTGATAGTGAAGAAAGTATCGGCACGCCTGGAAAACAAAAAGTAAATGCTTCTATCCGCTAAGCTAAATGTATCTGATTTTCTAAACAATACTTTCGTCCGATGTACCAGTCAGTTACTGCTAACCTAAAAAGTTCAACCAGTTATGTATTACTGAATAATTTTGTTTCGAAATACTTAAAGATATTAACTATATTTGTTTGTTAGAAATAGAGGCTAAACTTTGAACAAGGGTCACAAGTTGAGTAACAGAGAAAGTCGGTTAAATAGCCTGGAAAGGGAAACAGAATCGAGGTCAGGAACTTTGCAGCTTTGGGTTATCGGTGAGCCTTATCTCATAATTAGGCTGCGAATGTTTATGTAATATGTGTTATGTAATATGAAATATAAAAACATTTGACATCTATCCACGTAAAATATGGTAATATGTACGAAAAATAACAAAAATACATAACGTACAATATAATATTTAATTTATACTGCGATTATATTTTAATACGGTCGATTAATAACTCCAGTACATTGTTAGAGTAAAGCTCTTAAAAATCGAAAGTTTCGTTACGGAGTTCTATAGACCTTCCATTGATCGAAGATTTTACACTTAAAAATTACAAACGAAAATAATTATCGAAATGTTGATGAATGCAGGATAAATCTGGGATAATTCAATCACCGGGAGAGACTGGTGAGTGTTATTTTAAAATAAAACAAAAGTAAAAATGTTACTAAATTTTACGTTGCAGCAAATTTATCACATGGTAAGTTCGGGATAGTTTGGGCATCTGGAGAGACCGGTCAATATTAATATCTCAAAATAAAACAAATAAATCGACTTATTATTATTCTCGTACTGACAATTGTCGCAGAACCGTGTATTTAAAGTGTTTTGCATACTAGAAAGTAAAACTAAAGAAAACTATTTCGAAACCTCCGCAAACGAGGATTGGGTTAAATGTGTAAGGTGAGGACGTTGTTTCACGATGAATGCTCTAAACTTGGGAACATTTGTGATTTATGTGGAAAAATTGAAGGGACCTCTATGGGGCCGTGTGACTTAAAAGTTAGAAACTGATGTATCTATATTTTAAAAAATTAATTTTGTTTAGTTATCACTGCACTATTAAATTTGATTACTGTATTACTGTAGCGACACCGCGATCTATCTACAGTAATTATTAGTTTAAACATTTTCAAATCAAAGTGAAAAACTGTAATCAATCGTAATTTTTTCTCCAGTAAGCAGACAAAATTCGGGCTATAGAGGGTTAACACAGAAACAATATTTATTTTACTTATTTTAAATTATAATTTATGTGTAAGCTTGCTAGAAGATGAAGATTATTTATTTGTTTGGACATTTATCGTTTGTACATGTTACAACGTGGTATGTTTATATAATTATTTATCAGCAACGAATATTCCTGTAAGGATATAGGTTATGTCGTAGAGAACATTGTTTCGTTGGATGTGCACGAAGTAACAAGCACTGAAAATGCTATAATATATTAATAAATTAAATTTGTTAAGGTAGGATAAATTGAATAAAATGCAACAAATTTCATTACCTCTTGTTAGCGAAATATTCTACGAGATCATTTAAACAGTATGCACCGCTGTAAACATCGAAATCATCAGATGTAAATTTCGTTTATAAATGCATTTTTCGCATATCAATTTTAAAACGTATTTCACACATTTCCATCGCGTAATTAACATTTAATATAATATTTATTACTGCAAAGACAAAGGCTGCTTTAAACATTTAACTTAATTTTCATTGTCCGTGTAAAATTACGGTATATCGTTTGTATTTGATAAATGTTAAATCTGTTTTTTTTTTATTTTACTTTAAGAAATTAATGCAATAATAGTAATTTACACGAATTCGCTTACTTTCTAGAAATATGTGTAAAAGTTCAACAAAAAGAATGTATTTATTAACACAAGAACTATCAAAGTGGTCAAAATGACCCATTCATAATTTTTTATAGAAACTTTACAAAATTGACTAGGGCATCCCAAAGGCAATTTTCCGCGATTTTCTGTTAAAAATGTAGACAAAGCTTTGTTTGCATTGCGTATTTTCTTATATACCTTTCATTACGATTTTTTCGGTAGAAAAAAGTATGCTTCAATCGCCGATAGTTCTAGTGTTAAAAATTAAATATAAATTTCTATTTTTTATCTATTAATTTAATATTTAAGCATTACTATATTTATAAGTAAAAATTTGTAAAATTCACTGATGTAAATATTTCTAATCTCTTAACATTAAAACCACCAAAGTGTTCAAATTTATTGGTTCGTAATCACTTATAAAAATTATATTTTACAAGGGTGCATTTTCTAAATTTCCTTTAATTTTCTGTAAAAACAAAAAAAAAATATGAATCAAGATTTATTTCCATTGCATTACCTATTTTTTTCGGATAGCTGTTATTTTTATCTCTTTGATACAAATAAGTACAATATATTTCAATCCTCGATAATTCTACTGTCAAATACATCCTTGAAACTTTTCATGAAACATACCAAAGTTTATAACTATTTTTCATTTTACATATTAGTAATATTATAATTTTATTATAATAGTAATAATAGTAACAATTAATAATTACTAGTCATCTAAAATAATTATCTTGAAACTCTTCATGAAATATACCAAAATTTATAACTCTTTTTCATTTTATATATTAGTAATTAATAACCACTAGTCATTTAAAACAATTATCTTCTTTTTCAATGGCACTGAATAAAAATTAACCAACGAAAATGGTTACCTTTTCGTTAATTCCATCATCAAAAATAATACTTTTTCACTAATCTAATATCTACTAAACAATCACTTACAATTGATCAAATTTACATATTTTCCATCGAATATTTTAAAAATCATAAAACGTACAGAAATGCGACACTCCTGTAATCTCGATACAGATTGGTAGCAATACATATTCTCGTAAGAACCGCATCGATCGTTTCACCTTCATACCTTCGTACCTTCGTTTAGTGACTATATAGTGACTATAAT
The DNA here is from genome assembly GCA_019453375.1 of Ctenoplectra terminalis. Classification (NCBI taxonomy): domain Eukaryota; kingdom Metazoa; phylum Arthropoda; class Insecta; order Hymenoptera; family Apidae; genus Ctenoplectra; species Ctenoplectra terminalis. Next base: position 19,883 of record SMSQ01024702.1, on the reverse strand, counting down.
ACCTTCATATTCGTCTCCATTGATATACGTGTTGCAGTTTAAAGAAGACTCGCGAAATAGCTATTAAAAAAAAAAAAAAAAAAAAAGATCGATGTCCTTGGAAACGAAATTTCGTACCGAAGGTTGCAACGCATCGTCATGTTCAGCGCCTCGAACGCTTTCAAACTTGTCGGCCGTCTGGAGTTAAGCTCGACCGGAACTGAGAATGCGATCTTCCCGTACACCCGGACCAGTGTGCAACTACTTCATGCCAAGAGTATTTGAAATACTCCGCGGTCCACGATGAAGTATGCCATGGTATCAGAGGTTTGTGGGCTGTAACAAAGCAGGCCCTCCGGGCACCGAGTGTACATATAGCCCTGGCATTTACCGCCAAACGGCGACGACAGCCTGAATGCTTCAGGACTCCTGAAAACTTCCTCATAAACGGCTATTTGCGTTCGAGGAATTGGGATATGAGTGCATCGTGAAATTTTATTTTTCCCTTGACAAGCTGGTAATGCACTATCTATGAAAGATTCCACGTTCAGCAAGACCAGAATTTTATGTTAGAAAAATGAGAAGAGTTCGCGAAATTTAGTTACTGTTGAATTAAATTAATTTTATTTTAAAATTATTTTACAATTGTAATAATTACAATTTAATAAAATAATTACAATTATTATTCTCGTGCATAATATGAACACCATGGAACTTTTTACCAACTGAATATATATTTTAAGAACCTTCTGAAATTATTACCGTGAATTTTCACGAAAAAGTACGCCTGAACTTTTGACGCTAACCGTTTCATGCTGAATTAGCTATAAAACTTGAAAGCGGACAAAACCGAAACGAAATTTTACCAAATATAATGAGACCAAAAAGAAAATCGTTAACACGTTAAACACCACGCCGATTTTGGTCGATATTCCTTTAGACTGTGTGCTGTGATAATTCAAACTTATTTTATAACATTTATAGCATTGTAAAGACCTGCAAAGAAAAATGGTAACTTTGTTTGCTGTTTAAATGCTTTTGAATTAGTATCACAGCCTAACGGAAAGTCGATCAAAATCGGCGTGGCGTATAACGTGTTAAATAATATGAAGACACTTACAATTGCAATGCCTGAAATTTCGAAAAAATTTATTTTTCAACAGAAAATCAAGATCGCTTAAATTTGTTTAACATTAGCATACATTTTCTATTTCATACCGTTATAGCTGATGTTGAGACGAACTCAGCGATCTATGTTATGGCCATGAACCTATAAATAATGCTAAAATAGTTGTTTCGTCTATATCGGGTCAAATATTCCACTGTGTGTCGGTTTCTGCGGAAATTCCTGGTTTCTACGGATCGACTATATCAATTTAAAAAATTATAAGGTAATACCTTATAATTCACTAACACTAGAACTATCAAAGCGGTCAAAATGACCGGCTTGTAATTTCTTGTAGAAATTCTATACATTTACAATGATACAATTTGTGGAATTTTTCATGATTTTCTGTAAAAAATATAGATAAAGATTTGTTTTTCTTACGTTACGTATTTTTTAGAACACCTATCATTTTTATTTCTTGGAGTACAAATAGGTCTATACTTTAATCGCCGGTAGTTTTAGTGTTAATGGGTTTTATTAAAATATGTTAAACAAAGATACTGTAGGAATGTTGGATTGGTACAGGTAAAAATACTCGATTGTAAAATATATAACAAAGTCTTTAATACTGATTCTATACTGTTTAACTTTATATCTCGTGCACTCTCTCGATTCTCTTCCAAACTCACTCTCAGACTCTCTATTCTCAATTCACTCAATTCTCTATTCTCTATTCTCTTCCATGCACGCGCATTTTCCCTAACAATACATTCCAATATTCTCTCTCTTTTCATTCCTTAATCTCTCTCACTCTGTCCAGGCATTCTCCGAAAATCTTTGGTCACACGATGATCTCGTTCACTCGGTCCAAACACTCTTCTTTCGCACTTCTATTGCTCGATCCCAAGTACTCTTCATTCCCACATCTATCGTGCTGTTCGAAACACTTTCGCATCTCTATTACTCGGTCCCAAATACTCTTCATTCACACATCTAACGCTCTAGACTAAACATTCATTCCCTCACGATTCCATTCCCATAATACAACTTTGCTTTGCAGGCTTTTACAATTTTCTTCTTAAATCCTTCGCTATTTTTCGACCAAATGCTTTTGAATTCGCATTATAGTACACAAACTAATAGAAAGTTGACCAAAATCGGCGCAGCGCTTAACGTGTTAGAAACACTATTGATCCAATGTTTTTGATAAAGATAGGGGAGACTGGAGAGAGTTTGCACGTCTTGGGAAAAAAAGATAACACAGAAATACCTTCGTCCAGAATCTTGCAAGACCACAACAAGTTGCAATATCCCGTGTAAGAGTCGCCAAAACCTGCGACGGGACGGCGCCAGTGGATGGGCCTATTGAGTGGTGGTGCGAATGGATTTATGGTTGCGAGTGAGACTGACCCGGGTATGTTTGGAAAAGTGTGACCGTGGACGAGTGTCTTGGGTGGTCGAATGAGTGTTTGCGAAGAGTGTCTGGGTTATGTCTAGGGTGTGTTTGGGACTGAGAAACTGGGCCGTGAGAACGAAGTCTACGTGACTGCGCGATTAGAAGGAATGGATGCGAAGATTTTGGGTGCGAGTAAAAAGGGATGTGTACTTAACACTTTACCGACCGGTTCGAGCGTGGATACATCGCTAACACCGGGTCGGTTTTGGCTATCGTGCGAAAATATAAACTCTTATTCTTGCAACTTTGTTTTTAAATTGAAATTCGCGAAAGTGCTTGATATATCGTTTATCTTATTGTAGGGTAATTAAATTGAATAAAGTTTTTAATTTTCATAATGTTAGTATTAAGCGGCAAGCGGTAGATAAACGTTGCCTGTAAAAAGCCGATTAATAGGCTCCCGGTCGCTGAACGTTGGTTGCAAAAAGCCGATTAATAGGCTCCCGGTTGGTAGAGTGTTAAGTGAGTGAATGTTCGGAGCGCGAGGATTGTTGGACGAGTGTCACGAGGGAAGAGAATAGCGAGGAGAGCAGTGTATTGATTGAGAATAATATTTGAACTTAAGTAATTTTTGTTCATAAACCAAGTAATCCCACGTGCCAGTGTTCGATCATTCCTGATAAACTTTCCGAAAAAGTGTCAGTGTCTTCCGCTTCCGTTTCTCTCCCATTCTCTCTCTCTCTCTCTCTCTCTTACCCTTACACCCGTATCAGAATTGGTCACACCAAATTAGCCCTCTCATATATTCTGAATAACAACCATTCCAACCTGTGACACTTGGAATATTACATTAACCCATTTGCATCATTAGCGTATGTGTATATGAAATATGTATGTGATACATGAAAATAGGCAGAAAAATGAATGAAAGATGAAAGATTTTCCCATTCTTCGCGTAGTTTTGTTTCATAATCTCTTCTGTTTGTTAAATTACATTGTAACATTTTCGATTTTATATGAAATTGCGTAATTGTACTAAAATATCTGTTGACTCCCACAGTGATCGTGGAGTCGAATATTTAGCATAAAGATGCCAACACGTTATATAATAATAAATATAGGTGATATATTAAGTTCAATTCGTACAAGTTCCAGTTCTACAATTCACAGTGCTAATGTGTACAATGTTCAATAATCAATTATCAAATCTCCTAATAGTAACTAACAGTAGCTTAACCCTTTGACTACGGCAGACTTTGGCAGGCACTGGCCGTACGGTATGGGACGAATTCACTCGCGACTTCCACTTGGTACGGCGAAATTTTTCGTTAGACATGCATTTCTCAGAAAGTGTATTAACCCTTAACGGTCGTGAGTTACCTCTCACGTGACATCGGTACTTTGTCGCTGCGGTCGCACGTCACGTGGGAGGTGACAACGAGCGAACCAGTCAAAATTCGCGTTCTGTGAAATGCGGGCACGACTGAAGAAGAGCAGAATTTGATGGTCTACCAGAATCCGAAAAAAAAAATTACACATTCCATTTAAAAAACTGAAGGTGACTCTAATATCTCAATAAACAAATTAGAAAATACAAAATAAATAAGACCACCGTATGTCCCCCAAGGTACCATGCAACTCTTGTATAAAACATTTTTTCGTAAAACGAATACCTCAAAAGTTATTTGAGGTCGTCACGTTAACAGACTCACCCTGTATACGTGATACATGAAAATAGGTAGAAAAATGAATGAGAACATAGATATTTTAGTACAATTACGCAATTTCGTATAAAATAAAAAATGTTACAATGTAATTTAACACATTGACCGTCACGATGGTCACACCATAGATTGTTTCTCCTGTAGCGCCACGGTGGCCATCGGTGACCAAAGTCCTTCAAATATTTATAATTGTAAGAGTTGAATGAACACTGCCGGTTAATGAATTTTGAACATCATCGTCGATTAGAGAATACTTTGAAATAAAATGTGCAGTGTTCAACATTTTAAAATTTTTATTAGATCAAAAATGAGAGATTAATTTTAACACTTTACCGACCGGTTGATTCGAGCGCGGATACATCGCTAACATCGGCTCGGTTTTGGCTATCGTGCGGAAATATAAGCTCTTATTTTTGCAACTTTGTTTTTAAATCGAAATTCGTGAGAGTGCTCGGTATATCGTTTCTCTTATTGTAGGCTAATTAAATTGAATAAAGTTTTTAATTTTCATAATGTTAGTATTAAGCGGCAAGCGGTAGATAAACGTTGGCTGTAAAAAGCCGATTAATAGGCTCCCGGTCACTGAGCGTTGGTTGCAAAAAGCCGATTAATAGGCTCCCGGTTGGTAAAGTGTTAATAAAATCTTCTATCTACCGGTGGAGCGTCCCGAGTCGTGGCGTCCTGAGCAGAATATGTGATTTCGGCGTGGCGGTCAACGTGTTAACAAACAGAAGAGATTATGAAACAAAACCACGCGAAGAATAGCAAAATCTTTTATCTTTCGTTGATAAATTAATTTTATTGAAAATAAAGAAACGAAGAAGTAACTTGTTTCTACGGTAAATCTTTCCGCGATAGAGCACGTGTCGGTGCAAAGTTATAAACAATTTGTTAAGTACCCGTAGTTACTCTGGTTGGGCGATCGGGTTTTTTGGGGTATTTGCACGTGGTGTGCCGACAAATGAATGAATGATAGTTGATTCAAAAACTAATTAAGTCTATATTTTCAGTGTGTACAATGATCTAATTTTAGGTTGTGTTTTTAGTCAAGTCTAAGCGAAGTGTTCCTAGATTCTGAATTCTACAAACTATGTACAAGCACACGATGCCTCGGAAGAGGTGCATCGGCGGGGACGAGGGACACGCGGATTGGTCAATGACAATTTTCCGAGTGAGACGTTGGAGATGGTGAATACTATCCGATTGGTGTACAAAAAACAAAGCTAAGGAAAATACGCCTCCAAGTCGCCGGTCACTCTCAAATACCGATAGACCCTTGAGTGACGCGCGCGGGAAATCCGTGTCCCCCTTGACAATACCGCAGCAGGTAATAAATTTGGAAGACGCTCCGAGGCCGTTGAAACATCCTAAACTAAACAAGTGTGGGCAATCTGGCATGCAGCTGATGACAATGTTAAGGACAGCTAACGACTTAATTTATGATACGGACGAACCCTAGCTATTTTTGAGAACGGTCATTTTCACGTCTGGCATGTTATTAGTTTACGACCTAGAAACTGGCGAATATTTCGGTGTTTGTCGATTTCTGCTCAATAGCAACGTGCCGTACCCTAAATCTTCACCAAGAACTGACGCACGTACACTTCAGCTGCGACCTTCTGACACCGTCGCATCTGCACTTACCTGACTTAGGACTGACACACGAACTCTGAGAGCGTGACATTGACCACCTCTCTTGACACCAGAATTTTCAACTGATTGGACATAGCATGCCACCCACCCTCTTGGCGACGACACGCCTAACAAGGGTGTTTAGTATTTAAGAAATGTCACTGTTACGATTAGATTAGAACTGAACAAGAACTGCAAGAATGATTAGAATGGTATTAGAATTGTGAACAACATTAGAACTGCACAAGAATTAAACAAGAACTGTACTAGAACTGCATCAGAACTATCAGAACTATCAGAACCATTGTGAACTACTGAACTGTGGAACTTGTACTATCTGAATTAAATATATTATTGTAAGGGAGGAAAAAGAGAGAGAGAGAGAGAGACGGAAATAAAACGGAGGAAACGGAAGAACGGGAAGAACGGAAGATACGGAAGAACACGGAAGAACGGAAGTCACTGACACTTTCTGAAGTCTCTGTCAGAATAATCGAGCTCTGTGGCGCGTGGGAACTATTTGGTTTTATTCAATAACAATAATAATAATATAACTACTGAAGTTTTAACAATACGAAAACAATACTCTTAATCACTCTGTCTCTCCTCGCTGCTCTCTTTCCTTACTGCCCTCTTGCCACACAATCTCTCGCGCCCCGAACATTCACTCGTTTAAATGTACATCCCTCAATCGCTCTATCTTTTTTCCACATACATTCCTTTTTCCCTCGCACTCAAAATCTTCGCATCCATCCCTTCCAATCACACAGTCACGTAGACTTCATTCCCACGGCCCAGTTTCTCGGTTTCAAACATACGCTAGACATAACCCAGCCACTCTTCGCTAACATTCTTTCGACCACCCAAGATTCGTCCACGGTCACACTTTTCCAAACATACCCGGATCATTCTCACTCGCAACCATAAATACATTCACACCACCACTTGAGAGGCCCATCTACTGGCGCTGTCCCGTCGCAGGTAGTGGCGACTCTTACATTATCTATTATTGTTATAAACCATGTTGGCATCTTTGATGCTACATAATCGACTCCACGAACACTGTGGGAGTCAACAGACAATAAACAGGAAAAAGTGAAAATACGAAGAGCTAAGATGCCCGATGGCCTCCCAGATGTATGACCGCTTGTGAATGGAAAAACTAAAGTCGCTAGGCCCGCATCTGGCTAGAAAATAGTAGCGCTGGTCGAATAGCCTATCCTAAACACAATTAGTCAACCTACCTCTATAAGCGAGTCTCTCTATAAGCAGTCTCTCCTACGACAGAATTTCTCGCAATAATTATAGTCTTGTTTCATTTTTATAGGACTATACGATACACCATAGAGTAAAATGAATTGTTTATGCGATTAGCGAAAGATATTCCCAACATTAAGATGAAAGAGAGGAGATAAGGTTCATGCATAAAGCCGTGAAGTTTCTAAAGCAGCATACATTTGAAAAGTTATAGTTCTCCGAAAACACTGGCTATTATTTATACAATTTTAAAAGATCTTGCAATAGAAAGGTCAAAGGCGTTGTACAGTTTCAAAGCGTTTTCGTTTTTACTTTGCTATTTTCAAGAAAATGTACGGAAACTTGATTCCCGTTGGAATGTTTCCGCGTAACTTTTAGCGAAGAAGTTACCGTTTCAAGTTTCAGAAAATGTTCCTCCAAGAGGCTGTTTGTAGTAATGGAATAGTTTTGAATTAATTTATCAATTAAATGGAATGTTCGCTTGCTTGCTTGAAATATCCTTTTTTTTTCCTTTTTTTTTTTTTATTTTAAATTGCTTATTTTAAGTCGCGTCAACTACTAACTTAGTGGTAGTAAATACTGTATAAATATTTTTTATACAGTATTTACTGCTCGTTTAATTGTCACAAAATCCATTTGCACACACGTCACAATGTAATCCTTATCGCTTCCTCACAGTGAACCAACGGAGTTGAGCATTTTAATCTTATCTCACTATTTCTGTCCTTTTACCAAAAAAAAAATATACATATATTTTTATATTTATATATTATATTATGTATAACATATAATTTATAAAGTGGATAAAAACGAAACTAAGATTTTATTTAATTATAATAAAGTACGAATGAAAATCGTTATGTTCAAAATGGGACGTTACATTTGTTAAAATTAAAAAATTGTAATTAATTTATTAATTTTATAAAATTAAGTAATTATAATAACACACTAAAAAACTGCAAAAAACTGTAATTAATTTATTAATTTTATAAAAATAAGTAATTATAATAACACGCTATAAAACTGCAAATAATTCTAAATTTTGCAGTACAATTTTTTACATTTTTTACATTCTTACAAGCTTTTGTGATTCTGAAATTATTCTAAACAGAAACTATTTGTTTTTAATTCTAGATCGCTAAACTATCGCGTGGCTTACGTTATTATTAATCAGTTGTTAAAATCACGACTGAAAGAAAGCACGTAATATTTGAAAAAAATATTATTTTTATTCAAGCAGAAGTTTACGTTACAAATATTTGTCATTTTCAGATTTAACGCTAGAACTACCGATAATTAAAGTATACTTGTTTATGCTAAAGAAATCAAAACAGAGGAGTATATGAGAAATGAATAATGCAAGAGAAACTGCTCTGTATCCATACTTTTTACTGAAAATTATGGAATATTCCTCAAAATGTCCCACAGAAAATTTATAAAAATTCTATAAGTAATTACGAATTGATTATTTCGACTACTTTGGTAACTCTGTTATTAAAAACAATGAAAAATCAAAGCATTATTCAGCTCACGTGCATATTATGGGCACGACACATTATCGTGTTACAATTAACGCAAAAGCTTTTTCAATTTGACGTAGTAATTCTTACGATGCGTAATGCGATATGCAATAAACCAAAATCGAATTAATTAATGTTCAATTTTGATCTTATAATTCCATATAACTGTTGATTTGATGAATAAGAAATTTGAAACTAAAATGAATTGTACGCAAAAAGCAGTAGAATATCGATAATTACATGTTTTGTCTTAATCTGAAAAGTGAAAAGCAGCCTCGTGTATTATTCGTTGTTTGCTATTTTTATTTTAAATTATGTTTTTTATATCTTAAATATGGATAATTTGAACGAAGGTGTGTATAATTTTTATTTCGAACTTAATAAATTTTCTGTTTATGAAAAAAGAAAAAAAAAACACTTTAAAACAGAATGATTTTAAATATCCTGTAATTTTCATTGCTGTATAATTTTTTTCTACTCTAAATCACTATACTGAATGTTATTTCTTTTTGTAAGGAAGAGAGCAATAACTTTGATGTAAGCAACATTTAATTCATCTGCACTAATATTAATAAAATTCTATATTAATAAAATACACAATTTAATAAAATACAAATATTAATAAAATACACAATTTAATAAATTCAAATATTAATAAAATTGTATATTAATGAAATACACAATTTAATAAATTCAAATATTAATAAAATTATCTATCATTTACTTATATTTCATACATACAATATTTTTTATTCTTTTATAAATATTAATACTACCCTTTATTTTATCATATTACTTTAATATAATTTCCATTATAATTACTATGTTTGCATAATAAAACAACATTTAAACCAATTCTTAGTGCAAATATGTGAATTGTTGCGATATTGTACATATTCTTTTATTTTTGTCTCAAATTAAAATATTAACTCTTTATCTACCGCTCATGATAGATCGCCGCCCACTAACGACCACCTCAGTTGGGCGCGGATTCGTTGCCAGTACCGGTCCACTGAAAATTTTTTTAATTACTAATGATATGCAAAGCTTATTGTACAGTTACTAACAAGCAAACGTAAACTACACTTAAAAATTAAACAACGGAAAAACGATGAACCATCCAATAGTTCTCTTTGGTCGATATAGGCAAACAAGCTTTGGCAATTGAAAAGTCGATTAATAGGCTATCGGTCGACGAGCGTTGGAAATCGAAAAGCTGGTTAATAGGCTTTCGGTAGATAAAGTGTTAAGTACCGTACCGTGCGATGGTTCAGTGACCTAGGGTTAAATAAGTTCACTTGTTTTTATGTCCCGATTCGGGAAATTTATTTGCAAGTTGAAATTCGAATTTTCTGAAACCATTTAACCCTTTGGACTCG